>JH430443.1:7915-36792 GCA_000239455.1 Strigamia maritima | reverse complement strand
GATTAAATAAAAAATCTAATATAAAAATAACGCACTTCATAAAATAAAAAATAGTTAATTTTCTAGTTGAATATCCAACTATATTTTTTTTTTCGTCACCCTCCATTTTATTTTTATTTTTTTATTTTTTATTTTTTTTTTTTTATCAAATTGTGCCTACAGGCCCAATTCCAACAGGTGCAGCAGGTGAAAAATTTCCACCTGAAGAAGCGAATCGTGTCGAGGCGGCCACGCGCTGCCCCGGGACCGGAAATACGCTTTGCCGACCGCGTCACCTGAACATGTGCCGCGCAAAGGAGACTCGCTCCTGCTCGCTAAATGCACCTCCAATTAATTTCCGTTGCCTTCCTAATCACCCTTTTCTATATCTCTCCCTCTCTCTCTACCTTAAATTTGTCACCCTAAGCTCTAATTGGCACTCATTCCTGCGGTTTTAACATTCCATCACCATTTCATAAATTTATATTGTAGACTAAAAAAAAAAAAAAAATAAATTTATATAGATTTTAAAAATATATTTTAATAAGATAAAATGCTACTGTATTGATTATGGTTATTTGTTTAATTCTTTAAAGATCTTGATGCTAAAATTGAACTGCGCATCGCCAACTGCGCACAACGATCGCGAATGCTGATTTATGCTACATCAAAATGTAGTCCGCTGTCGTTGTCGTAAATCCGACAATAACAAACACACGAACATAATAATTGTTATTTTTTATAATGTTGTCATTTAAAATATAAATAATAATAATATTAATGGTCTTGTATGTTTATTATGGTTTGATTTTCAACAACGAGCAGGGACTATGTTTGCATAGTGCATGTAGCATGCACATAAGGTGTGATTGTTCTGCGCAGATAGTGATGTGCAGTTTAAGATATCGGGCATGATGAATTTATTCTGAATACTTCATTACGTAATTAATTTTTTTTTTTTTTTTTTAAGTAAAAATATTAACCTGGATTTTCACACCGTCTGATGAAAAAGGGGCACTCTTTTGTATATGTCACTAGAAATTCCAGTTGCTATTTTTTCCTCCCAAAAAAAAAAAACCTGATGATATAACCAGTTTGGGATTGGTGACATAAGAAAAAGTTGTAAATTGTTTCTCATCTTAACCAATCCTATACTGGTTTATATCAAGTTTTCTTTTATAGGGTAACAAGAAATCACAATTGCAATGAAGGGTGCTTGGTTTATGTTTTCAGATGTATACAGTTAGTGTAAAATAAACTTCTTAAATAGTTATATAAAAAGTTAAAATAAACTTTAAAGACTTTAGTATTGAGTGGTGTAGTATAATAAAAAAACATTACATTACATTTATGAAATATGTATATCATATTAATGAAATATTTACACTTTTTATGCAATATTTACACATTTTATGCAATATTTACACATTTTATGCAATCTTTACACTTTTTAAGCAATATTTACACTTTTTATGCAATATTTACACTTTTAATGCAATATTTACACTTTTAATGCAATATTTACACTTTTAATGCAATATTTACACTTTTAATGCAATATTTACACTTTTAATGCAATATTTACACTTTTAATGCAATATTTACACTTTTAATGCAATATTTACACTTTTAATGCAATATTTACACTTTTAATGCAATATTTACACTTTTAATGCAATATTTACACTTTTAATTGCAATATTTACACTTTTAATGCAATATTTACACTTTTAATTGCAATATTTACACTTTTAATTGCAATATTTACACTTTTAATGCAATATTTACACTTTTAATGCAATATTTACACTTTTAATGCAATATTTACACTTTTAATGCAATATTTACACTTTTAATGCAATATTTACACTTTTAATGCAATATTTACACTTTTAATGCAATACTTATTACTTACACTTTTTTTGCTTTATGCAATATTTACACTTTTTACGCAATATTTACACTTTTTATGCAATATTTACACTTTTTATGCAATATTCACACTTTTTATGCAATATTTTCACTTTTTACGCAATATTTACACTTTTTATGCAATATTTACATCATATTTACATCACTAATATTTTTTATCATTGATTTTATCTCATCTTAAAATTTCTTTATCCTTCCATACATTTAAATTTAAAATCCCTACTTATATTATCCACATGCTACTCTTGTACTTTACCATTTCTAATCCACCTCAAAAAGCCTTAATTATTCTCCTCCTTTTATCATCCCATCTCTTTCATACAAGAACCTTACCTTTGCAGCTGCTCCATATACCTTTCCCCTCCTTTACAATTACTCCTTTAGACACTTGGCTCTTCTCTTTTAAATCATCCTTTCATCATTTTCACCTGATCGTATTCAAACAACTTTCACTTCCAAAATAGAAAAGTTTTTTTAAGCACATGCACGTGACTTATATGCGTAATTCAGATCCTGCACAGACATCGCATGCGCTGTGTGGATTTAATTTAATCTCTTTTTTTTTTTTTTAGAGTCGAGTCGTAACTCTTGGATTAAAAGGGGGAGTTTAAGATAGCTAAAAGGTTTTATTTCAGATTAAATTGGATCTTTCGGGACTGAACTCGCATTTTTTTGTCACTTATCCCAAGTTACGACAGGAATTACCGCCGCGTATCGACAGGTGTCGCTCCACAATGTGTTCATAAACACATAAAGTTTGATAAGATGACAGAAATCGGTGAGAAATTGAAAGCGGGTTCATATTTTTATTTTTTCACGATTTATAGCGGTGTTTTATTAAATTTACTGATGGCCATAACACGCGAGTCCAAGCGCTTTTATATTGAAAAATCTTCAAACCGTTAATAACAAGTGTAGTTTTTATTTTTCAGATTGAACAATGCACAATGGGTGAAAAAAAAATTCAAAATTCAATATATAGTCGTCGCCCGATATCTTGATGCTAAAATTAAACTGCGCATAGCCATATTTGCACAACAATCGCACCTCACGTGATGCTGATGATGCAAGCTCGTTGTTGTAAATCAAAATCAAACCATAATAAACATCATATGTTTTTTATTGTAATTTTTAATATTTTAAATGACAACAATATTATTTTAAAAAAACAATTAATTATGTACTTGTGTTTGCTATTGTCCGATTTACGACTATGGTAGCAGCATATATCATCAGCATTCGCGATTGTTGTGTTGTGTGCAGTTGGCGATGGCAGTACAATTGTAGCATAAAATTTGAGATAAAATTGTTTCATTAGAAATTATAAAGTCATCTGCTTATAAAGTCAATCTTTTTATTGCTGCATCACAATTCAAAGTTTAAACTGATCAGTATTTTTAAAAATTGTATCAAGATAAGATAGCAATCCAAAATTCAGACATAAACAGGCTTTCGTAGTTCCATATCTCAAATTTTGGTCAACTAACATATACAATTCAATCACAAAGGATCCATAAACAGGATTCCATCTGTTTACAAATTGATATCACAATAGTCGGAAGGAAAAATCCACACTATACAGACACAATTGGCACAAACAAGCTTCCATCTGCTTAGAAAAATTAGATATTGCTCCAGATAGAACTGAAATATCAAAAATACAGTTAAAACGTCTTAAAAAAACAGTTAAAACCTGAGTTTAATTTTAATCACATTTAATGTTTTAGACATATTAATTCTGTTTTAACTGTGTTTTAGACATCTTAGTTCTGTTTTAACTGTGTTTTAGACATCTTAGTTCTGTTTTAACTGTGTTTTAGACATCTTAGTTCTGTTTTAACTGTGTTTTAGACATCTTAGTTCTGTTTTAACTGTGTTTTAGACATCTTAGTTCTGTTTTAACTGTGTTTTAGACATCTTAGTTCTGTTTTAACTGTGTTTTAGACATCTTAGTTCTGTTTTAACTGTGTTTTAGACATCTTAGTTCTGTTTAACTGTGTTTTAGACATCTTAGTTCTGTTTTAACTGTGTTTTAGACATCTTAGTTCTGTTTTAACTGCGTTTTAGACATCTTAATCCTGTTTTAACTGTGTTTTAAGATTTTAATCGTATTTTTAATCATTAAACCCATTTATGAAAACCAAAAAAAAATGTTTCCAACAATATCAATCTTAAAATATGATGTAGTTAAAACAATAAAATAGAGTTGCAACACAATTTTTGGTATTAAATTCAGATTCTCATAAACGGTTTATAGAGAACGAAAATAATTATAAACAAAAGCAGAAAGCGGTTTTTTGGTTTATAGCAAGCATTTCCGCTATCTCATACACAAGAAAAACAACACAATCACGAGTAACAGATTATACCGCTTGAAATTTAGTGTGTTTAAGTGTTAATACCCAATCACTAAAGCGATTTGAATTTGAAATAAAAATACAAAATACATGTTCAAAATTTTTTTTGAGCCGTTAACGTTTCAAACAATGCAGAACAAACAATATTTCGCAGTATTATTGCAATTTAAAGAGTAAGCAAACCAATACTCGGATAAATACACATGCACAGCCTTAAATATATACAATAGGTGCAAAATATGCATGCATTAGTAACCCCACACCCTCACCTGCCCCATTCTCAACCATTCAACCGTTGTCGAGCATTTTGTGCGCATGCGCACGCGTTTTACTTTGAAACCACCACATCCTCCACTCCCCCCACGCGTCCGCGGCACGTGCTCAGCGTTCGACCTCGCGTGACTTCACTAAATCAGCGCTGTTCACAAAAGACGGCGTCTGATCACGTGAGGGAGGGGGTCGTGATGACGTCGGGGGAGGATGAAAAGACTAAAGAAGGGGTGGCTCGCGTCTCAACATCTGCTCCAACGGTCCGTTGCCTCGGCGTCCATAAGAATAGTTTTTCAAGAGACACTCCTTAACAATTTGTAACCTAGATATATTTGAAAAAACAAGTTTCAACATCGTTTTAAGCGTTTTAAAGGTGTTTTGACAATGTTTTAATCGTCTTAAGTGATTTTAAAAGATTTAATATCGTTTTTAAGGCTTTAAAAGTGTTTTTACTTCGTTTTATCAGCATTTTATTATCGTTTTAAGCGTTTTAAACGTGTTTTGGCAATGTTTTAACGGTTTAAACATCGTCTAAAGTGATTTTGAAAAGTTTAATATTATTAAAAAGTGTTTTAACTCGTTTTATTGTCGTTTTAAGTATTTTAATTATTTTTTTAATTTTGTTTTTTTTGTGTTTTATTTATTTATTTTTTTACATATTGGGTGAACTTATATTATTGATATTTTTGTTTAAATAAAATTAGATTAAGTTAGTAGTCACTTAGACAGGTGTGCTAACTCCATTTTATTATCACCTGCATTCCCGGTTCCTGTCACTCGTTAACCGGTTTGCATTGCATTCAAAGAAAAAATATTTATTTTTTTCATACATGTTGAATGTAGGGAAATGTTTCACACTTATTTTTTTAAAAAAAACTATGTAGATGAATTTTTATAATTATAATAATAACATTTTGCTTTAAAAATTTCGAAAAGTTATAATCAAATGCAGCAATAGTTTTAATGAAATAAAAAGATGTTTTAAGAGTTTTTATTTGTTTTTAAGTTGTTTTACAGTGCATACAGTAGGCATTGTGATTTAATATCAGGAAATTGTATTGCAACTTTATTTTATTGTTTTAACTACTTTGAAAGTATGTTGTATTTGCTTTTTATGTATGTATTTTAACTGGGTTTTAGACGTTTTAACTGTGTTTTAGGCGTTTTAACTATGTTTTAAGCGTTTTAACTGTGTTTTAGGCGTTTTAACTATGTTTTAAGCGTTTTAACTGTATTTTAGATATTTTAAGTTTGGTTTAATTCTGATTTAGACATCTTAATTCTGTGTTTTAGACATCTTTATTCTGTGTTTTAGACATCTTAATTCTGTGTTTTAGACATCTTAATTCTGTGTTTTAGACATCTTAATTCTGTGTTTTAGACATCTTAATTCTGTGTTTTAGACATCTTAATTCTGTGTTTTAGACATCCTAATTCTGTGTTTTAGACATCTTAATTCTGTTTTAACTGTGTTTTAGACATCTTAATTCTGTTTTAACTGTGTTTTAGACATCTTAATCCTCTTTTAACTGTGTTTCAAGATCTTAGTCGTATTTTAATCATTAAACCCATTCATGAAAACAAAAAAAATGTTCCCAACAATATCAATCTTTAAAAATGATGGAAACCATACAATGAATGTCAAATCCCCTCATTATTCGCCTTCGACTAACATATTGTTGCTCCGTTTAATCAATTAACATAAAATTAAATCGGAGTCTGCTATTTTTGTTTTCATTCTTTTTATGCACGTGGGAACTGTAAAGGAGGGTCTGATCCCACAACCGTCGTTCTGCCACCTGCTGAGGGTGTCTCGAATGACAGCAGACGCGCGCCGCTGAAACGTTCGCCACCCCCGTCCCTCTTGATCAAGCATTGATGAATTTTCCCACGAGGAAAAACGCTCCTCTCAACTCTTTTCATCAATTTTTTACATCAAATTTTGTTGATTTTGGTTTGGATTTTTTGTGATGATAAAATTGTAATTTTTTTTTTAAATTTTTATGATTTTTCGAAATATGCATGTTTTGAAAAATTGTCGTCACCTGGTGAACAAACTAGTCCCCTTTCTTGTGTTTACGGGCGAGGGGTGCGGCTCACCTGCTCGCGGGGGTTCGTGGACCTCCCTCCCACCGAAGCGGAAGCCTGTGATTGCAGCGTGTGGTCCGGCACAAGTCAGCGTTTAAATCAGCACGCGTTTAAATAAATGTTTCTAATGTCTTGGTGTATTGTTGTTATTTCTTCATTTATTTGACATTTGGTTTAAAAAGAATAATTTTTAGAAAATTTTAATGGAAATTATTTTTAAAAAATTTTGTACTGATATTTAATATATTTTTTTATTAACTGAATTTTATGATTTTTTTTGTAAATTTGTATGTAATTTTTTTGTAAATTTGTATTTTTCTTGTTGTAAATTTGTAATTTTTTTTTGTAAATTTGTAATTTTTTTTGTAAATTTGTAATTTTTTTTTGTAAATTTGTAATTTTTTTTGTAAATTTGTAATTTTTTTTTGTAAATTTGTAATTTTTTTTGTAAATTTGTAATTTTTTTTGTAAATTTGTAATTTTCTTGGTAATAAATTTGTAACTTTTTGTAAATTTGTAATTTTTTTTTCTAAATTTCTAATTTTATCAATAAATAATATGTATGAATCAATGCTACAACATAAAAAAAAAAAAAAACAATAAAACAGTCAACAATAAAACAAAAACAAAAAGAGATAAAACTTGAATGAGTCATTATAAATAAAACGAGAGTAAAGTTCTAAAACATATAAAGTACGTACTATCAGAAGTAATAATAATGCGAAAAACCAAACCAAAAGAAAAACAATAAATAAAAATTAGAACCAAACAAACAATAACACAAAAAACTAAAAATAAAAAAAAAAAAAAAAAAAAAAAAACAAGTAAATAGAAAAGAAATACATAAATAACTAATTTTTTATTTTACTTATTTCCGATTTACGTCAAATGTAAAACAATGTAAAACAACATATTATAGTCTTATTTTATCACACACAAATTTCATTTTACTTTACAATCAACAAGCAAACACATATCAGAGTTAGTATTCTGTTTTTTAACTTTTCATCAACCAAAAAAAATCTCTCTAAAAAAAAAAACAACAATATTTCATTCATTTATCATCCATTACATAAACGAAACATCAATCTTCCCAAACCACAGACCCAACAATGACCTGAAAAGATCTCATTAACACAAATATCCACAAACAATTGATTTTTCCCAAGAATTAAAACAACTTTATCTCCAAAGGTTGTATTTCAATCAATATCCCCCAAAACCTGTTATCTTATTATTTCTGCTAACCCAGTGCACTGCTTGTCTTGTCTTATCACACACAAACAAGTACCATTGACCACTTTTCCCACTGACCACAGACTCAATGTTCAATGTCCACAATCCCATTTCAAAAGATTATCAGGTGCACTTCGAACAACACTCCTTTTTTTCCCCATACATACACAAAAATCAACACACAACATTTTCTTCCCAACTCTCAAATTTCTCTTTTTTCTTGTTGTGGGCTTTTCTAGTGCCACTGAACTCGGGTGGGGTAGATTTGAGGGTACCATGACCTTAAAGCAGCACCTGCCGTCTGAGCTGCATCTTCACTGGACGCAAGTTGGCCTTAGGACACGACATGGCTCAACAGGTGGACGAAGCGCACGCGTCCAAAGCCATTTCAAAGCATCTCTCAATGTCAAGGTGAAGCAAATAATTGAGATCTTTTTTTTCTGTTTTTACTAATCATCAAAATTCCATTTCCCCATCACAAAAAAAAAAATTTTAAAAATAAGAAAAATGAAAATATTTTATTATTTTAAAAATTTAAAGTTATTTTTTTTTTTTTTTTCCCACGTTTTAGGTGACGTTTCGCAACCAGATGGCGTCAAACAGATCACATTTTGTGTTTATCCAAGTTTTATCACTGTCACAAATAGTGTTTGACTGGACTTTGGTCACTAGGTCAAATATTGGTCAAGAATTTTTGTCAGATTTTTGTGGGAATGTCCAGTTGGTCAGTGAAAATAATGGGGAAAAAAATTTTGGTTGATGTAGTTGATGTCCAATTAATTAAATTGACCACTAATGACGTCAGAGAAAGGTGATGAGGCGTGAGCAATGAGGGGGCTTTTGAGTTGCACCTGCTGTCTATTTGCCGGAGGGAAGGGAGGTGACGTAAGGTAGGGGGGGATGTTGGGTTGGGTTTGGGATTGGTGGTTGCTAGGCAACAGTGCTGGAAAGCGAGAGGTTGTGATTGGTTGGATCGCACGTGCAATTGAAGGCACCTGATGCGAGTCTCACTGAGCTTTTAAGCACCGGTATGTGACGGATTCATCACAGCCACCGAGGATTGGGCTAGAGTGAACATGCCGCGCGTATTCCTTATCAAGAAAAATTTTGGGAGTGCTTCGGTTACTAAGCCGAAGAGGTTCCGTGAAGATGGACCGGCACCAATTACACCACAGAAACATCAAGGTAGGTTTTGGGGAATATTTGTATTTAATATTGTATTTAATTGAATATTTCTTATTTTTAATTTTTTTTTAAATTTTTTTTTTCATATTTACGACTTTACTTTTTCTAAAGCTTTAGTATATTTTTATAACTTCTGGAAGCACTTTTTCAACCCTTTTAATGATTTTTTTCAACATTTACAACTACTGGAAACACACTTAAAATCATTTTTTCAACATTTATAACTTTTTAAACACTTTTTTTTTCAACATTTACAACTTTTTAAACACTTTTTTTCAACATTTTCCAACATGCTTCAACATTTACCAACATTTTCCAACATTTTCCAACATTTTCTAACATTTTCCAACATTTTCAAACATTTTCCAACATTTTCTAACATTTTCCAACATTTTCCAACATTTTCTAACATTTTTCCAACTTATTCCAACTTTTTTCAACTTTTTACCAACATTTTCCAACAATTTACTACGTCATTTAATATTTCAGAACATATTTTTAACATTTTTTAAAACATTTTTCAACATTTTTCAACATGTTCTAAACATTTTTCGACAATTTTTAAAACATTTTTCAACATTTTTAAAACATTTTTCAACATTTTTCAACATAAACATTTTTCTAAAACATTTTTCAACATTTTTCAACATTTTCTAAACATTTTTCGACATTTTTCAACATTTTTCAAACATTTTCCAACTTTCTTTACTTTCTTCAATATTTGATTTCTTTTAAACAATTTTTAAATACTCATTAATTGATACCATAATTAATCTTTAATAACATATATTTTTTTATATATTTCCAGACGATTCAATTGACTCAACCGATTATCACTCTAACCTCTACATCCCCCAAGACTTAACACCCCCGCGAACCCCATCATCGAACGACTCGATCACGACACCTCCACCCGGAGTAACATTAATCACCTCACGCAGCGACCTGCGAAACAACGAACTCCTCTCACCCACCATCTCCGAACCCCTCAACCTAAACACATCATCCACATGGCCCAAAGCCATGGTCCCACCATACCTGCCTTTCAACTTCACCTCCCTTTATCCCTCCTTCCCTCAAACCGCTTCGCCCGATTTCTACACCCAGCTCTACCCAGTTGCCCTACCCCAAAGGGCCGCCTTACCTGCCGAACAGCCTTCCTACACCGCCGCTCGAGACGGCTCGCACTCTCCCCTCAAAAAACCGGAGCCCTTAACTCCACTACCTGTCAATGCCAACAACGGCAACGACAATGTATCGTCCTACCTTTACCGAATGTGGTACTCGAGGGCGGAGAACAAGCTGGAATCGCTCGGCAGTGCCCCGGCGACTCCGAATTCGGACCACGGAGGGGAAACGGTGGATTTAAAAAAAGGGGCAGCCGCGAGGCACCCCGGTACCAGTGTTCGGACTGCAGTAAAAGTTATTCAACAATGAGTGGACTGAGCAAACATCAACAGTTCCACTGCGTGACGCAAGCGAAAAAATCGTTCGGATGCAAATATTGCGATAAAGTTTATGTGTCGCTAGGTGCGCTCAAGATGCACATCAGGACTCATACGTTGCCGTGTAAATGCAAGTTGTGCGGGAAAGCCTTCTCGAGACCGTGGCTGCTGCAGGGGCATGTGCGCACTCACACGGGGGAGAAGCCGTTCGCTTGTCAACATTGTAATCGGGCTTTTGCCGATCGGTCGAATTTGAGGGCGCATTTGCAGACTCATTCGGATGTTAAGAAGTATTCGTGTAAAAGTTGTAGTAAGACTTTTTCGAGGATGAGTTTGTTGCTCAAACATGAGGATGGGGGGTGTTCGGGCTCGAAGGATGAGGGGATGATGACGCAAGTGCCTCGATAATATTTTTGGATGATTGATTGATTGATTGATATATATGTATATTTTAAAAATGAGAAATTTTTCCACTTTTATATAAGATGAATATTTTTTTTTTTTTTAGTTTTTGATGATGATGATGATGAGGATTTTTTATATATAATTTTTATATCTCGATTTTTGCACGTGCCTAAATTTTTTTTTTTTTTTTTTTTATGGATATTGAATCAGGTTGTTAACTGGTTTATTACTTGAATGTATTTATGATAATTTTTTTTTGTGATTTTAGTTGATTTTTTTTTTTACCATGTGCCTTTTCGCTCATTTCATTGCTAGTCAACTTATAAATACATCATTGCATTAAATGTTTAGTTATTATTATTATTATTATCATTATTATTATTATGTAATTATAAAACACGTTGCCTTATAAGCTTGTATTATATATACATTTATATATATATATTATATATAAATGCTGTTTTTAAATTTTTTTTTTTCATGCCTCGATTTTTCAGAGGAAGTAAAAAATAAATTTTTCACTTATTTTTCAAAAAAAAAACAAATATAATGTGTCCATTTATTTTTTTTTAAAAAAAAAATTATAAAAATTAAAAAATTACATAATTTGATAAACAAAAAAAATTAGAATAAATTATTTTACAAATAAAAAAAAACAATAAAAAGTTATCCATTTATCAATAGTCAAATTCACCTCTCAGAAATTAATAACTAAATAAAAAATGAGGTAATAAAAACTCATCCTCGTGCAGGACGCGTGCACACCTGTTTCCAACACCGTGTATCTGGTCCAGGTGCTTGAATCTACCTGCCCACCAGAGCGAGGCTCAATTCACCTTGCGCCGACCAATCCTGTTCAGCTTTGCTCAAGCTTGAACGACGCATGCACAACGTACCCATTTTTCTCTTCATGAGTGAGCATACCTGTCCATCAAAAACACCTGGAAAATGAAAAAATAACCCTTGAACTCAGGTGCAATGGGTTTCTAATGTTAACACTAAGCCTACCGTCAAAATCCAATCAAATAAATTGTCGAAAATTAATTAACTGGATTTTTTTTTAACGATGTTTTAGAATTCTAGAATGCTGCCCCTTAACTTTACTGCATCACTTTCAGATAATAAAAACATCAATAGAAAATTATAAATAAATATATGAAAAATTATATAAAAGCATACAAAAATTTATTATTAATCTAAAAATAAATATAGACGGACGTTGGTAGATTTGCATGCCGTTGAAGGTTTACTGGGTGCGGCATCAAATTTCAAATTTCCGTAAAAATAATAAAAATTTAAAATTTTTAAAAAAATTTTAGTTTTTACTTGTTTTTTAACTTTTTATTAATAATTTTTAAAAAAAAATATTTTTTAAATATTGAAAATATTTATCCTTATGGTTTGTACGTGTTCAGCTAATTTGCTAAATTAAGCATTAATCACGTCACGTATTTTGCGCACGCGCAGGACAATGTGCAGGGAGGATGAGTTGTATATAATTAATTTTGGGAGGCCACGCGTCCAAGCTCATTCGCGCGCGTGCGTCGAATGATAGCCTCAGACTCTTTTTCCTTGCCAGACTCCAATTATGCCTTCAGGTGGGATTTTTGTGTTTCACCTGCCTCGAAACCTCATCACAAAAAAATAAAAATAAAAAACTTCATTTTGAAATATTTTTTTTTTCTGTTTATTTTTTTCAAAGAGTAAAAAAAAAAAAAAAAAAAATAAACGCAAAATAAATCTTTATTTTAATTAAATTATGATGTTTTAATGCCATTAATCACTTGAAATCAACTTTTTTTACCGTTCCACTTTTTCCATCATTAAAATTTCATCACTTCTTTCTTGTTATTTGCCTCACTAGATGTTAACACTCACAAAATGTGAAATGACTTGCAGTGAAGCATCTATTTGACTGTTTAGATGATCAAAATTTTGACAAATTTTACACACGATCAATTAATCAAAAATTGACTAATTTTACACAATTGATCAGAATTTAACTAATTTTACACAATTGATCAGAATTTAACTAATTTTACAGAATTGATCAAAATTTGACTAATTTTACACGCAATTGATCAAAATTTGACTAATTTTACACACAATTGATCAAAATTTGACTAATTTTACACACAATTGATCAAAATTTGACTAATTTTACACCCAATTGATCAAAATCTGACTAATTTTACACACAGTTCATTAGATTGTGACTAATTTTTTCCAAAATTGATCAAAATATGCTAATTTTTTACAAAATTGATCAAAATATGCTAATTTTTTACAAAATTGATCAAAATATGCTAATTTTTTCCAAAATTGATCAAAATATGCTAATTTTATACAAAAATGATCAAAATATGCTAATTTTACACACAGTTTATCAAAATTTGACTACTTTACAGTAATTTTACACATAAATCATCAAAATTAGATTACTTAAATAAATTTTACACACAGATCATCAAAATTTGATTACTTAAATAAATTTTACACACAGATCATCAAAATTTGATTACTTAAATAAATTTTACACACAGATCATCAAAATTTGATTACTTAAATAAATTTTACACACAGATCATCAAAATTTAATTAATTCTACAACACAACTGACCATTCTTACACCCAATTTATCCACATTTCAACCAAACAAAACCGTTTATATCACACTTCACAAACCAAAAACCCAAAAGTAACATTAAAATTCATCAAAAACATTCAAAGAAAACGAACATTGGGCCCCCTTAATCCACATCCTCCCCTAACCTATCCTCAATTCAAGCACCACCCCAAACCAAACAATCCACAGTATACACCTGCCCTCCCCATGTGAACAGACCAATACTCAACACGCTTTTACTACTTTCTACCATCAACCATCAACCAAACAACCCAATTCGCACCATCATAACAAAAACAACCAAAAAAAAAAAAGCAACAAAACTTCACCTGCCATCAACAACAACACAACACCCAAAACTCAATTTCCAACATTTACAACGGATGATAACCCCAATCTGACAGATGGCACAATTCGCAACATTTGATCAACGATGCGATCCACCAAAATGACGTCATCCAACAGGCCCAATATGGGAAAGAAGAAACTCGCGGCGCCACCAAGGGGCATCTCAGGGGGCTTGGGAACGAGGGGGGGATCCTTTCTGAATACTAGACGAGTGATAAATAGACACGGCACCCAAAACCTGTTGTGGATGAAGAAGAACTCGAAGGGGGTGGCGAGGTGGAACTCCAAAAAGCCCATTCTCCAACATACCGCCGACTTCACTCACAATGATCCCCAGAAGCTCGTGGTCCACGTGGATTTGGGGGTCGCGCACACTGCCTGACACGCGACCCCTGCCTTAGCCCAACCTGTTGCTAACCCCCTTCTTGTGTCTCGGTTGCTAGGCGCAAACTGCGTTTCCTAGTCGGGACCCTAGCTATTCTCTTGACTTATATGGTGGGAAAAGAAAAGAACGTGTGGCGTTTTCCTTTTCCTCACGTCTTCCAATGCCGTTCACACGCGCTCGGGAACCGGGGGCAGTCATCGCTCATGTTGCAAATCCCGATCAAAAGTATCGAGTCACGTCACGGACATGGGCGAACGTGACGTTCGTTAATAAAAAGAAAAGCAACTCGCCGTTTTCACAGCCCGCTTTAATGCCGCACACAAAGCTTTGCCACTGTGGAAAACCGCTGGAAAATGAATCGCATTCCAATCGCTGCTTAATCTATTTGATTTCGTGTAAATCTTATTTTTATGTGGGAATGTGGGATGTTATAGTTTTTATATTTAGTTTTACAAGAATTTTTATTTTTTGAAGATGGATATAGATATTCGTGTAAAATGGTCTAAAATTATTTAATATGGTTGTAAATCTGTTTATAATGGTTGAAAACGTGTCTAAAACGGTTTAGTGTGGTTGAAAAAAGTCTAAAACGATTTAATATGGTTGAAAAAGAGTCTAAAACAATTTAGTATAATTGAAAATAAGTCTAAAACGGTATGGTTTATGGTTTATGGGTTTATATGGTTGAAAAAAAAAAGTCTAAAACGATTTAATATGGTTGTAAAAGAATACTCAGAATGATACACAAAACACAAACAAAACTAAGCACACGCAAAACCCGTTTTTCACGAGTTTTAGTTTCCAAATGCACCTATTGAAAATGAGTCTAAAACAATTTTATATAGTTTAAAATAGCCTAACAGTACTGTTTATAATGGTTAAAAACGAGTCTAAAACGGTTTAATATGGTTGAAAAAGAGTTTAAAACGGTTCAATATGGTTGAAAAAAATTTAAAACGGTTCAATGTGGTTGAAAAAAAATCTAAAACGATTTTATATGGTTGAAAAAGAGTCTAAAACGGTTTAGTATGGTTGAAAAAAAATCTAAACTGATTTTATATGGTTGAAAAAGAGTCTGAAACGGTTTAGTATGGTTGAAAAAAAATCTAAAACGATTTTATATGGTTGAAAAAGAGTCTAAAACGGTTTAGTATGGTTGAAAAAAAATCTAAACTGATTTTATATGGTTGAAAAAGAGTCTGAAACGGTTTAGTATGGTTGAAAAAAAATCTAAAACGATTTTATATGGTTGAAAAAAAGTCTAAAACGATTTAATATAGTTGAAAATGAGTCTAAAACGATTTATTATAGTTGAAAAAGTCTAAATTTGTTTAATATAATTATTAAAAAAAAGTCTAAAACGATTTAATATGGTTGCAAAAAAGTCTAAAACTGTTTAGTATGGTTCAAAATAATCTAAAACTGTTTATAATGGTTGAAAACTAGTCTAAAACTGTTTATAGTGGTTGAAAACGAGTCTAAAACGGTTTATCATGTTGACAATGCGTCTAAAACGATTTAGTATTGTTGAAAAAAAATCTAAAACTGTTTAATATAGTTGAAAACGAGTTTAAAACTGTTTAATATGATTGAAAAAGAGTCTGAAACGGTTTGGTAGAAGATTATTAAATTCCATACAGTTGAACTATGCAAAAAATGTTTGAAATTTTCATATTTGTTTTTGATTTTGAAGCCGGAAGCATTTCTAGCGCCATATATTTGCAAAGAAGAGAAGTAAGGTCAGACTATTATGAATTGCTTTGTGGTTAAATGGTCTCTTGAAGCTGGGAGGAAATATGGGACGCCTTACAAAGAAGGGGATGCCATGATTCCTCTTCCCTGTTTTTTTTCTCTTTCCTATACATCCCAAGGAGGGAGAAAGGAGGAAAGAGGGTTTGCACCTACAGACCTAGATTTCCTTCATGGCACTATGCACACCTGAATGGTAGGAGTAACCGTGTTTACCGCCCAACGTGACGGACGTCTGCCTTATAAAAAATTTGCCAGTCTATGAATAATGCCGATGTTTTATTGCACATGAAAACACCTCAAAATTGTTTGTCTTGAAAATAATAAATATCAATATATTAATGATTAAAGGTCTGTAAACTTTTTATATATAGGTATAAGTGGTTTTAAACGGTCGAAAGTGGTTTTAAACAGCCAAAAGTAGTTTTAAAGCCAAGATAATTTTTTTAAAAAGTTAAAAATTGTTAAAAGATGTGTGAAACGGCTTGAAAAAGATCTAAAACAGCTTGAAAAAGATCTAGAACGGCTTGAAAATGGGTAAAACGGCTTGAAAAAGATCTAAAGCGTCTTGAAAAAGATCTAAAACAGCTTGAAAAAGATCTAAAACAGCTTGAAAAAGATCTAGAACGGCTTGAAAATGGGTAAAACGGCTTGAAAAAGATCTAAAGCGTCTTGAAAAAGATCTAAAACGGCTTGAAAAAGATCTAAAACGGTTTGAAAAAATCTAAAACAGTTTGAAAAAATCTAAAACGGTTTGAAAAAAAATCTAAAACAGTTGTAAAAGAATCAAAACAGTTTAAAAAATCTAAAAAAATCTAAAATCTATTTTTAAAGGATCTAAAACAGTAGGTGCATTCAGGAACTAAAACTCGTCAAAAACGAGTTTTGAGAGTGGTTAGTTTTGTGTGTGTTTTGTGTATGTTTTGTGTATAATTCTGAGTGTGAAAATCTGAGGCACGTTTTAGCTAAGTTTTAGGGAAGTTTTAGCTTCGTTTTACCTTCTATCACATGACTTGAAGCAGTCATGTGACGTCTAAAACAAATGGCGCCGATCCAACTCTACAACAGTAGAGTAGATGCTGCGCAGACGGGTGCGCAATTGTAAGACACAACTCGTGTCTTGTGAAACGCTAGAATTGTAGCGTTTCCTAAAACGCGCGTGCATGCGCGTTTCTTGGCTTAAACTTAAACGTTTCCGGAAATGACGACACATTTCAGGAAACGAAACGAGGGAAACGACTAAAACATGGAAATGTTTTAGTTCCTGAATGCACCTAGTGAAAAGGCATGAGCTAAAACAGCTGAAAATGTCTATTAAACGATCTAAAACAGCTAAAACAGCTTTTAAACGAAGTATAAGATGATTTAATACGAGTTTTAAAAATCTTAAAATTGTAGAAACGGTATATAATTTTGCCAATAATATTGCCATCATTTATCATTTATCTCATTTTTATACATCACTTAATAGAGATCAACTTTATATGGAATTATAATCTCTCTTTACAAGTGTTTAGTGAAAATGAAACCCGACATTATAGACATTAGTGTGCGAACAGTCCAAAACCGGTTTGTTTACATCTACACGTATCTAATAAGTTGTTGTTTACATTTCAAATTATAATTTTTCTTCTTTTTTTTTTTAAAAAAAAAATTTTATTTGATGAAGCGAATATAAATTTTCTTATTTTCCTTTCTTCTTCTTACAAGTATTACCTTCTTCTCAAGTAGTTGTAGCTATTTATTATCGCAGCACCTGTCAGGCGAATTTCATGGCACCAGAATGACAGCAGTGCAATACCAACCTCACAGGGAGGACAAAAAGCACGCATGGGGGGGTTCCACTTACTTTGTCACTACTCTCCTGTCATCCATTTGCAAGGAAAAAGTGCCACATTTTTAAAGTTTTACACCTTTAAATGCCCAACCATTAGAACATTTAAACATTTAAAGTTCTCAGTTCTTCCCACTTTAAAATGACGTAAACAAACCAAAAAATACATTAGAAAGAATTTATTAATGAACGAAATATCGACTTTTAACGACAAGTTTTGAGACAGTTATTACTATCACTATACTTTCATAAACTTATTTTGTGTAGTTTTTCTACTTTTAAAGAGTTTTTTGTGTAAATTTTTACTTTTTTAGACATGTGAATTTCAACGTTGACAGTCAACTTTGCTGCAAATTTAGACTTTTAAGACTATTTTAATGTAAATTTATCTGTTGACGACAATTTTTGTGTAAATTTCTGCTGTTAAAAACAATTTTAGTGTAAATTTCTGCTGTTAAAAACAATTTTTGTGTAAATTTCTGCTGTTAAAAACAATTTTAGTGTAAATTTCTGCTGTTAAAAACAATTTTTGTGTAAATTTTTGCTGTTAAAAACAATTTTTAGTAAATTTCTGCTGTTAAAAACAATTTTTGTGTAAATTTTTGCTGTTAAAAACAATTTTAGTGTAAATTTCTGCTGTTAAAAACAATTTTTGTGTAAATTTCTGCTGTTAAAAATAATTTTTGCAATTTTTGTGTAAATTCCTGCAGTTAAAAACAATTTTTGTGTAAATTACTGCTGTTAAAAATAATTTTTGCAATTTTTGTATAAATTACTGCTGTTAAAAATAATTTTTGCAATTTTTGTGTAAATTTTCAGTTCCAAAAAACAATTTTTGTGTAAAATTTCAGTTCAAAAGACAATTTTTGTGTTAATTTCAGTTTCAAAAAAAAATTTTTGTGTAAATTTTCACTTGTAAAGACAATTTCTGGTTTAATTTTCAGTTCAAAAGTCAATTTTTCCGTAAACTTTCACTTTAAAAGACAACTTTTCTGTAAACTTTCACTTAAAAAACAATTTTTCTGTAAACTTTCATTTAAAAGACATTTTGCATGAACACAAAATTCAACTTTTCTTTCAATAACCAAACCCAAATTCAAATCGCTGTCTCACTTTAAAACGCATAATGATTGATGGCAGTGCACTCGCTGGTGAGCAGCTGGTGAGTTACTTTTTCCCTTTTTTTTTTCAACTGATTTTCACTTGCTCCACTGAACAGTAAGTTTCACAGAGACTTGCGTGCGACCATGTTTGGACGAGTCAAGCGCATGTCTTTTGTGCCCACGTCGCTGTCCCTCTTAACGGGAGCAATTGCTCGTGCATTTGTGCACAATGAACAAGTGGAGCCTGGGAAAACCAAAACGAACACCCGCGTCAAGACATCAATCCTTATCTTTATACCCTCTTGATTGCTAATTTCAAAGCTGCCAACTTCAGTTTGCGCGATCCAAAAAATCCACAATCTGTCTGCACAACTCCCAAATACGAGGAAACTCCATTTTCCCTCCTTTCCAAGACACGGAAAACAGGCTTTTCCTTATTCAAATTTGTGTTTGAGATAATTTTTCAACTTAAAATTTATAGGGTTCAAGCTTTGAAAAGTATTCATCTGAGATATTATCATTGGAAAGAAACCCCTTATAGTATAGGTTGCTATTCAAGTTTTAGTGAGGAAGTAGAACATCCAGTGCACCTGGCTCTCTGAACGTGCTTTAGGCACAAACCTGTTAAGCAACATGTAGAGTGTGCTCCCCAAGTGTCACCTGTGATGTGAAATTCATGTGGACAATGTAAAATTTGGCAATTTTCAGCACACGCGCCAATTATCTAGTTTTTTAGTCTTTTAGGGATGTGGTAATTGTGATGGGGTGTTTGGGAGAGTGTGATTGGGAGTAATTATGGCTTATTTTTTTTTTTTTTTGTGGTTTTTAGTGGTTTTTTTAGACATTTGGTGGATGGTTTTGGGGAAATGAGGGCAGGTTAAAGTTGAGCAGGTGGTTAGGAGAAGTGGCATTGGATGTTTGCTGCGGACTGCGGAGCAACTGAGTCTCACTGTTTAATGTTGTGTGGTTAATTGATTCATGGTTTGAGGTTTTTGATAGTTTTGATAGTTTTGATAGTTTTAATAGTTTTAAATAAAAATAAAATAAAAATAGGTTTTTTAAAATATAAAAAAAATGCTTTTGAATTTATCTTTGAATTCGTCAAAATTTCTGTTGAATTCATCAAAATTTCTGTTGAATTCATCAAAATTTCTGTTGAATTCATCAAAATTTCTGTTGAATTCATCAAAATTTCTGTTGAATTCATCAAAATTTCTGTTGAATTCATCAAAATTTCTGTTGAATTCATCAAAATTTCTGTTGAATTCATCAAAATTTCTGTTGAATTCATCAAAATTTCTGTTGAATTCATCAAAATTTCTGTTGAATTCATCAAAATTTCTGTTGAATTCATCAAAATTTCTGTTGAATTCATCAAAATTTCTGTTGAATTCATCAAAATTTCTGTTGAATTCATCAAAATTTCTGTTGAATTCATCCAAATTTCTGTTGAATTCATCAAAATTTCTGTTGAATTCATCAAAATTTCTTTATACTGTCTTTGTATATATCAAAGCTTTCACTAAATCTTGTATAATTAATCAAAATTTCACTAAATCAAAATTATATACCAAGCTTCCTACGAAACAAGAACAAGTCTAAACAACATTCAGAAAATATTTTTTATAAACATCAGAAATGTTGATTCAATATTAGAATGTTATTTTTCATCAACATTTTTTCAACATTCAAACATAACAAATGAATATTGCCTATCATTAACCGATTGTTGTTTCAGAGTGCTGATTTAATATCTAACGAATGTTGTCTATGAACACAACATTCAACAACTGATCAACATTCAAAAATGTTGATTCAACTTATTGCCTCGTTTCATAGGAATATCGATTGTTGATATAAACAATCGTTTAATGTTAAATCAACATCTAATGTTGAAAAAAATGTTGTCTAATATTGAATCAACATTTCTAATATGTTTTCTAAATGTTGTTTAGACATTTAACTTCTCCCAAATTTCATTAATATTCAACCACATACATTTTGTTAAAAATTCATAAAAATTTTTCTCAAAAATAATTACTAAAACAATCCACCAATATCCTTCAAAATTTTAATCAAAAAAAAAAAACTTTTCAATCAACCACAATCCAAAACCTATCCTACAAAAAAAAAAAAAAAAAAAAAAAATCTTTCGGCCACTAACCCTATCTCAAAATTACAACATCACAACAAACCAAATACCAACCAACAGCTGTCGCTACCAACACCCTTTCCACCTTCACAGAACGCCTTGGGTCGATACAAACATTTGACTAGCAAGAAATAAAGATATCTTTCGAGAGGGGGTACATCAAGACGGTCACGGTTTAAACAGCAAATTGCTACCCTCACTCCATCACACACGCAGCATGCCCATCCTTTAACGGCACCCCATCTGTTACACTACGGCATAGGGTGCATTGGAGGGGGTCGGGAGAGCACGTGCCCTTATACCAACTTTTTTGGGGCAAAAAAATAATAAAAAAAAAAAATTTTGTTTGGCTTCACACTGTGTAATATGAGTACATTTTTCCTTTTTCCTTTTCGTACACATGGTTTTTTGAAACCACTGATTACCCAGCTTGCATCTGTCTACAAGAGTCATTAGTAGACGTTTTGTTGGCTACTTTTACCACACCTGGTGTGGTGTTATAGACTTATAGTAAAAATCCAATCTCATCCTCTGTTGTCGACATTATGGTTCAGTGCAGATGGTTTGAGTTTTTTATTTGTTTGATTTTTGTTGTTTACTGTATGGAATAATAATGTGTATTAATGTTAATCTTTTGGTGTAACGACTGTTGGAGAGCAGGTGTGTGGTGCGTGGGTGTATCAATAAATGAATTACGGTTAAATACTGTTGGAGATAAGAATTTTTTGAATTTTTTTTGAATTTTTTTTTTTAAGGAAATTGAAAATTTTTGATTTTGACGGAGATTTTTGGTTTGGTTGGACGGGGTGAGGTGGAGTTGTTTCGGCAAGAAAAACAACTGTTTAGCGGATCGTTTTTTAATTAAGTTATAAATTGTAATTGTTTTAGATGAATATTTAGATGTTAAAATGTTAAAATTTTTGAAATATGATTTATAATATATTAAAAAATTTAAAATTTAAAATTAATTTTTTCAAGTTTTTAAATTGTACGGAAAATCTATTTCACTTATGCCGAATAAAAAGCATTTTTCACGGCAGCAGTGACAACTTTCACCGTAAAAACTTCAGCATCGAGCAAAAAAAAACTCGCTTTTAAAAAATTCAATGATAAAATCAATACTTAAAACTCAAAATATCACTTAGAACATTATAAAACATCTAATATAATTATAAAATCACCACAAACAACATTTATTAACAAATAAATTCATTTTTACACTTTAACGGAACATGTCACCCATCTCTCCCGCATTAAGCCCACTCTCCCCGGCATCAACAACAACCATCCACCGTACAAACAACTCGACACTAAAAAATCATCATTTTTAATCCAATTTTTCTTCCAAAAATCAACACAATCCCAAAAATACCTCAAAAATAACTATAAAAATCCAAAATCCTCCTGACTATAACCACAGTCTAGACACAAGACTATTACTACACATAACCTCTTGATGAATTGCATCTGCCACTTCATTGAGAAAAAGCTCGGGCATTCCGAAAGATGAAAAGGTTCCATGCCCCCCACGAAAAACAATGAATTGAAAAGGGAGTCGTCAGGGGGCAGATGGCAGAATGGAGACCCAAAAGCCGCGTCCATTGTAACGGCGCGTGCAGCCACATCTGTGCGCGCCCAAGCATGCATTTGTTGTCATGGCAACCGTACACATATGAGGCAGGTGATGTGTTGCCACGTTCCAAGTTTTCACAACGGTAAAGTTTGATTCTCTTTCTTTGCACCACCCACACGCCGCATTTTTTAGAGCAGGTGTTGGCTCGCCATAAAACTGCCACGTGATCAGGGTGTTGTATGGTGATGGACGATTTAATCAGAGTCTCTTCCCCCTCTGCTTTTGCTCTGTTTGTCGTGATTTCCCGTCGTGACGTTTTAATTAAGAAGAATAAATCCAGTAGAAACTGATGTTTGATTCTAAAAATGGAATGTTGCTACGGTGGTCTGTCAGACACAGCTTGGAATTTTTTTATTTTTTGTTAGTTTTGATCAGTTTTACATGAATTTGGTTGTTGTTGTTGTTGTTGGCAATTTTTAATCGAGTTTAGACGGTTTTAGTCAATTTTTAGATAGTTGTAGTTGATTTTAGACAGTTTTTAGTTATTTTTGGACTATTTTTAGTCGATTTTGGACAGTTTTTAGTCGATTTTTTTTTACAGATTTTTGTCGATTTTTTTCACAGAATTTAGTCGATTTTTTTATACAGATTTTAGTCGATTTTTTTTGGTTTTTAGTCGATTTCTTTTGGTTTTTAGTCTATTTTGGACCGTTTGTAGTCAATTTTGGATCACTTTTAGTCGATTTTAGACGATTTTTAGTTAATTTTGCAATTTTTATAATTCTTGTATCTTAAATTATTGGACAATTTTACTCAATTTCGGACTCGATTTCGGACAGTTTTTAGTCATTTTTGAACTAATTTTTTTAGTCGATTTTGGACAGTTCTTAGTCGATTTTTTTACAGATTTTTGTCGATTTTTTTTACAGATTTTAGTCGATTTTTTTCACAGATTTTAGTTGATTTTTTTGGGTTTTTAATCTATTTTAGACCGTTTGTAGTCAATTCTGGATCATTTTTAGTCGATTTTAGACAATTTTTAATTAATTTTGCAGTTTTGATAATTCTTGGATCTTAAATCATTGAACAATTCTACTCAATTTCGGACAGTTTTTAGTCGATTTCGGACAGTTTTTAGGACAATATTTAATCGATTTTGGAAGATTTTTTTAGTTAATTTTTAATTTTATTCTTCCGTGATTTAAAATTCATTTTGCTATGTACACGTCGTTACATTTTTCATTTGAAATTTAAGTTCAACAAATACGGTAGTCGACCGGTACCACCTTTAATCAATTTTTCCAACACAACAAATACTAAATAACGAACGTTTTCCTGTGATTTGAGGTGTTGTATAGAGGCAGGTGTGTGCAGGCAACAAAGGTTTAGTTTCAAACATGGCAGGCATTCATTATTTGTGCACACGTGGCATGCTTGTTGCCTCTTCCTCGCTGCACGACCCTTTCTCTTTCATGAGAAGAGGGCACAGAGGGGTGGTTATGAGTCTCGCTGAATTAACCGAATTCCGTTCGATATTTTCCGCTTGCCAATCGCGGAAATTGCGCCTAGAAGATGGCACCATGAGCAGATGGTCACTTCCCCCCATTAGAGGATAAAAAAAAAAGTCTTTTGTTACGGTCGCGTGGGCCCAATGAGCTTGGCCAATTATCAGGTGCGCGTCCTTCCGTTATTGGCGTTTGTCGTTTCATATGGTGGGCTCAAAGCAGTTCCCGGATGCGTGATTATGTCGCTAAAAGAGGCGCGTGTCTTGAGCGTGAGTTGAACCACTGATTAATAATCATCAGGCAAAACATAATCAAAACTAGCAGATACAAACAAGAGGAGGGAAACATGCCCATGGGTTTTATGTCAAAATCTTAATCATGGCAGTTGGATGTGACGGATTTAGTAATTAAATAATTAATTATGATAAAAATATTTCTGTTGTTTTTGTTTATTTTTATTAGTAATTTTTTTTAATAAAAACACAATGTTAAAAATTCAGAAGTTTGACATTGTGTGAAAATTAAAGTGCATTCCCCAATTAAATTGTGTAAATAAATTGTAAATAGTGTAAACTAGGCATTAAATTAATGTACACTTTATTTTTTGTTGTTGTTGTTGTTATATAAAGAAATGCATTTTTTCTTAAAAAATCTTATTTTTTAGATTTTTACATTTTTGTGGTAAAAATCTATGTACAGAATTGTGAATAAAATTTTAACAACATTTTAAACACACTAATTTACATATTTTTATAACAAACTAGAAATAAATCTGTAAACAGCTGTAAATCTTTAAATTATGCAAAAAATTCTATTAAAAAAAAAAATAAATAAATAAATTATCATATTTATTCAAATTTTTAAAAAACACTTCCTTACATAAAAACTTAAAAAACAAAATAAATAATAATAATAAAAAAAAAAACCTTACAAACTCAAACACATGTAGGAAGTAATCTCAGCAGTCAAATTCTCTTAATTCAATTTACATTTTATTCATCTTTTCTTTCTCTCTTTTTTTTAAAAAAAAAAAAAAATTAATCACTATGTAAAATCAGAAAAACAGTATACCCATTAAAGTAGGGTCCTCAAACGTTAATTGGCAGTCGCGTGCTGTCTATCAGATAGAGAAAAACACCGGCCACTTTTTCAAATGATAAGAAACTTGTTCATGAAACCTGTAATAATCAGTTGTTGTGATTCGCAAAACCCCCCCTCTCTCGGTCTCGACTCAAATTTATTAAAATCTGATCCATCTATCTATCTATCTCCACGAGTAGGGTGTATCAAGCTGTGATGTGTTGTTTGAATTAGCTCTTTACTCGTGGTACGCGGCCTAAAATTCACCACACGAGAGCAGGGGAAAGGGCACGGGGTCTCTCCTTGATTTACGAGCGTAAAATTGCACCACCAAACTAGTGTATCGACAAGAAATCTAACCTGCACCAGGTGCCAAATCACTCTTGTTCTAATACCTGGGGACAAAACACTGGAATTTTGTCTAGTGTTCAATAATTCAACTTTTGTTTACAAATTTAACCCGGATTCATCTGCGCCAAACATCTTATCTCAATTTCAAACCATCACCTGCTCATCTAAAAAGCTGGAAACAAACGCACAGCGTGTCGCAGTTTGGAATTTTGAAATGGAATAACTTGTTTTTAATGCAGTTGGATAGGAATTAAGGAAGTAGGAAGTGTTGAATGGGCAATTTTATGGTCACTGTGAATTTTTGGATGTGGTGATGTAAGTTTGACGTAAGTTTGACGTAAGTTTGCCATAAGTTTGCCGTAAGTTTGCCGTAAGTTTGCCATAAGTTTGCCGTAAGTTTGCCGTAAGTTTGCCGTAAGTTTGCCGTAAGTTTGACGTAAGTTTGATGTAAGTTTGACGTAAATTTTGACGGAAATTTGATGTAAATTTGATGTAAATTTCATGTAAATTTTATGTAAATTTGATGTGAATTTGATGTGAATTTGACGTGAATTTGATGTGAATTTGACGTGAATTTGACGTAAATTTGACGTGAATTTGATGTGAATTTGATGTGAATTTAATGTAAATTTGATGTAAATTTGATGTAAATTTGGTGTAAATTTGGTGTAAATTTGATGTAAATTTGATGTAAATTTGATGTAAATTTGATGTAAATTTGATGTAAATTTGATGTAAATTTGATGTAAATTTGATGTAAATTTGATGTAAATTTGATGTAAATTTGATGTAAATTTGATGTAAATTTGATGTAAATTTGATGTAAATTTGATGTAAATTTGATGTAAATATTTTGTAAAACTGACATCGTGTCAGTTTTTAACATATTTATATTATATTACATTTATATCCGAAAAATAAGGCAATATATAGAGGACCTTTAAATTCAAAATTTTCTGATTCAATTTTAACTTTTAAAGTAAAAAGAAAAATAAAAAAAATTTAATTGGAAGATTGTAGAATAGTCCAGGAAGTTGAGGTTGAAATTCAAGTTTTAAACAACATACATTGTTACGGTTTTTTATAATTGATACAATATGAAAACAGATTATTCATTAATTTTGTAATTGTTGCCTCTCAATATAGTGTTACTGCACTGGTACAGAACTACTGCACTGTATTACTATTTCTGAACATTTGTTATTTAAGTTTTGTAATTTATAGTAATTTTTTAGTAGATTTTCTTACATTTTAGTCATTTTTCGTAAATTTTAGTCATTTTTTGTAAATTTTAGTCATTTTTCGTACATTTTAGTCTATTTTAGTCATTTTTCGTACATTTTAGTCTATTTTAGTCATTTTTCGTACATTTTAGTCATTTTTCGTACATTTTAGTCATTTTTCGTAAATTTTAGTCATTTTTCGTAAATTTTAGTCATTTTTCGTAAATTTTAGTCATTTTTCGTAATTTTTCATCATTTTTCGTAATTTTTTCATTATTTTTCGTAATTTTTTCATCATTTTTCGGAATTTTTTTATCATTTTCGGAATTTTTCATCATTTTCGTAATTTTTCATCATTTTCGTAATTTTCATTATTTTCGTAATTTTTATTATTTTCGTAATTTTCATCATTTATTGTAATTTTCATAATTTTCATATTTTTGTAATTTTCATAATTTTCATATTTTTTGTAATTTTCATCATTTTTCATATTTTTTGTAATTTTCATCATTTTCATATTTTTTGTAATTTTCATCATTTTTCATATTTTTTTGAAATTTTTCATCATTTTTCATATTTTTTGTAATTTTTCGTACCGTATGTTTTTGTATTTGTTTTGTGATTTTTAGTAAAGTTTAGTCATTTTTAGTAATTTTTAGTAAATTTCAGTAAATTTAAATTTTTATAATTAACAGTAATATCTTAAAATAATTTTAGAATTAGTTATAAAAATGTAAAGTTTTCCTACTACTCACAAACATCCAGTCATTTATTTTTCTACACATTTCATCATGTTTTTTTACACATGAAACTGTTCTGAAAAGTTGGGTGGTTTTGGTAATCTGTTGGGGCATTAATTGAGTGGCCTTGTTAGTTAGAAATAAGCCGCCAACTAAAGGTAATTGCCTGGTTGGGATGAGGGGTGTGACTCGTGTGTCGGTGAAATATTGAACCTAAAAGGCGTCGGTTAGACGCCGGAACTTGGAGCATCTGCATCGCAATCACAGCATTCATCTACACCGAGCATCTGCCTGCACGTGCAAAGATTGTGCACGCGTCACCTGTCTCGTTTTACGAGGTTTAACTTAGAAAAACTCAGCTTGAGACAACAAGGGTCAACATGACACAAGATTAATGATCCAAAAATAATTAAATAAAAATAATAAATAAATAAAAAATAAGAAATATATTTTTAATTTATTCATTTCTTCAATCAATTAACATCACAAAAATATTTTTATTTTTTTATTTTATTTTTTATATATATAATATTAAATATCCAAATTGCTCAACAACCAACTAAGCCCGGATTAATCGCCTTCCCGTATTTATAAACCCTTACAACAACATCTAACATTACAAACGTTACGCTCATCAAGCACGGGTTATTCGCCCCCCTTTTGATCCGCAAATGGGCGTTGATGTTCTTCCACTATACCTCGATTTCCATTTCGTCCAAAAAAGAAACATGAAATCCGAGTCTTGCTGCACGTGCATTTCAGTCGTGGGAGCCGCCACTGACCGATAATGGATGCTGCACTGCCTTTGTCCATCGATCTGTACGACAGGTCTCCCCTGAACTCTATGTCCATGTTGGTAATTTTTTTTTTTTTTTTTTTTTTTTACCTTTTAACTTTTTTTTTTTATTTTTTTTTTTTTTTTTTTATCAGGTATTAAAAGCGATCCTCACCTGGATGTTTGAGCCGAAAGCTCATTTGCATTTAGGTTTTCAAACTCCCCATTGAAATCCCGTTGACCCTTGGCTACCGCACGCAAAACGATGAACTCGTGTTGCATTTCAATCATCAATGTTCCCATTGGGAGTCAAAGGATTGTAAAGGGAAGAGCAATCAACGTGGCCAGTGCCCGTGCAAATTGAGCTAGGAATTTCACTTGCATCGCTATCTATATTCAATCTACATAGTTGAGACGTTAAAGGGTCTTTCTTTCTATTTTTTTTTTTTAATTTTTCTTATTCTTCTTCTTTTGCAACGTCTCACCTTATTACTCATCTTCTTAAAGAGGTGTCTGGAATCTTCTCACCCTCTTTT
>JH430442.1:11713-43351 GCA_000239455.1 Strigamia maritima | reverse complement strand
GTTTAATAACGATGAGCGCTATGGAAGCAGAGTTAATAGCGCTGTCTGAATTAGTTAAAGAAGTTATCTGGTTTAAGCGTTGTTTAGACGAAGTTCAAAGTTTAGATTTTGGAGAAATCGTAGTAAATTGTGATAACCAAGCCGGTATGCATTTTATACAAAACGATGTTGAAAACTCCAAAACTAAGTACATTGATGTTAAACTACAATTTGTTAGAGAGCATTATAAAAGTCATTTATTTAGTCTTAAGTATATTTACACTAAGAAGAATTTAGCTGATATACTGACTAAACGTGTAAATAGAGAAAAGATTGTGGAGTTGTGTAAATACTTAGATGTTTATTGTTGATTGTTTATTTTAATGTAGGAATAAATTCGAACGAGGGAATTTGTTGATATATTTCTAATTTATTCTGAATTTATTCTATTTATTAATATATTATTATGTTTTATATATGTTACCAGTAAGTCACTGTATCATTATATGTTTGAATTATTTTATGTATTGACCATTCTAAGCCTCCGTATATTTGGCACCAGTTGTCATGGTTTTTAAATAAAATTTAGCACTCGCGTTTTTAGCGTTTGTTCTGTACACACCTGGCTCTTTATTTCTGCATGTCAACACTGGATTCTACTCAACTTTGCTATATTTCAACAAAATCGAATCATGCCGTAAAAATCGAATCATGCCGTAAAAATCAAAACAGCACCAAAACGTACATTATACATTAACATTATACATGTACATTATACAAAACATACATAAATACTTTGTATATATTTCTACTTTATTATTTATATTACACATTGCAGAATTTACCAATTAGGTTTTTTTTCCTCTTAAGAATGGCACCAGTAAAAATTTATGAAGTTAAATTTAATTTCTATTTTTATGGTATTGATTGTTACAAGTGTGTCAATGTGTTGGTGTGATTAGTGAAAAAGCTTAAATATAATGCGCGTGTGTATACGTGAACATATACGCTGTAGTCATGTGGTCTATTTTTTGTGTATATAATAAAATGTAATTGTATTGTTATTATGCGTACGGCATATTTAAACAAGTGATTTAAACATGCCGTAACCCTGGCTCACACATTGTCACTTTATGTGATTACTTATGAGTGAGTTACATGTGTTTAGTTAATTATGTAAACATGCGGCAATTTAAAGATATAAATTGCCACATGGTATTAATTATTTTGTGTCAAATTGATGTATTGATGTAAGGCTTGATCCTTTATCAAAATAGTATTTGTCTAGATTATGAAGTAAGATTTTGTCAAAAATTGTCTTTTCTTAAGTCAGACTATGATATTTGATGATGTTTTGGTCATGTGACTCATATACCTGTTTTTACCTGTACCCGGTCACATGACTTCACTTTTTGGTTATACCAGACAAGATGTCTGACCAGTTTTCATGCACGTCTGTGCAAATAAATGGATTTTATGTTATTTTTGGACTTTAAACCGTGAGTTGTCTCATTTTATGAATTCTGATGATCTTGGCATATAAGCACAGTCAATTTGCACTGTTTCCGGCCAAAAACAAGTGGATTCTTGTGACCGATGCTGCACGAAGCCTAACAAGGCTTATAGCAACATTGGACCATATCGCGACCCGAGTACGGAGCACGGAGCTCGCGCTTAACTCCAGCGGTACGGCCCTCGCCAACGCGGCATCAAAAACTCGGTTTTCCATCGAAAATTGGAAAAGGCGATTTTGGTCATTTTGAGCGAAAAATCGATTTTCGAGCAGACAACGACCATTCGGACCACATTTATGTTGTGTAGGCCTCATTCCACTGCGGCACATGCGTATGTATACGCGACTATTCTGGACTATTTTTGAATCAAATTATCCAGCATGCCGGAAAATTCGAATTTTCTGGCATCTTGGTCGGATTCGCCATTATCCGGCATGCCGTTCTTTCTGAGGGAATACGTTAACAGTTTCAAGTCTGGCCCACTATTTCAAATTCACTGACATTTTGATCCTTAAAAAGAAAATTAAAATATTTATTGTTTTGATGCGCAAATCGCTTGTGCCAAATCCCAGTCTATAATGCATTTAATTTATCGCTACTTTTAAACTTTTCAGACTTATTCGAGTTGCTTTTGTTCACTATTTCATCTGATACATCATTTGCCTCATTATCCAACTTTACCAAATTGATACAATTTGCACTTGACTGGTTTTTCTTGTTACTTTTCTTTATTTTTTCAAAATGAACGATATAATCCAATCATCTAATTTAGCTAGGATCAATTCACTGTTGACATCTTCATCATAAACAGTTAATAATCCGTCATTAATGTGCAATTGTTGTTTGGCTTGGTCAATCTTTACAACTGAAATTAGATTTTTAGATTTTCACCAAAATTAGATTTTCACCAAAATTAGATTTTCACCAAAATTAGATTTTCACCAAAATTAGATTTTCACCAAAATTAGATTTTCACCAAAATTAGATTTTCACCAAAATTAGATTTTCACCAAAATTAGATTTTCACCAAAATTAGATTTTCACCAAAATTAGATTTTCACCAAAATTAGATTTTCACCAAAATTAGATTTTCACCAAATTAGATTTCACCAAATTAGATTTCACCAAATTAGATTTCACCAAATTAGATTTCACCAAATTAGATTTCACCAAATTAGATTTCACCAAATTAGATTTCACCAAATTAGATTTTCACCAAATTAGATTTTCACCAAATTAGATTTTCACCAAATTAGATTTTCACCAAATTAGATTTTCACCAAAATTAGATTTTTACCAAATTAGATTTTCACCAAATTAGATTTTTACCAAATTAGATTTTTACCAAATTAGATTTTTACCAAATTAGATTTTTACCAAATTAGATTTTTACCAAATTAGATTTTTACCAAACTTAGATTTTTACCAAATTAGATTTTTACCAAATTAGATTTTACCAAATTAGATTTTACCAAATTAGATTTTTACCAAAATTAGATTTTTACCAAAATTAGATTTTTACCAAAATTAGATTTTTACCAAAATTAGATTTTTACCAAAATTAGATTTTTACCAAAATTGCTGACCGGCGGTTGCGCCTGACTGGTGCTGAACCTGCTCGCGTACCCATCCAGATTTGCCTGGCACCGGGGCCATTTCTACTTTTGATCTAGGTTTAATTGGAGGAATTGGAACAGGTGAAGCCATCCTGACTGGCTGCGTGGGCTTCTTGCGCCTGGTAACACCTGAAGGTGCTTGGGTTGTCAATGACGCTGCAGGAGGGATAATAGGTGCTTCAACAGAAGCTGGTGATGATGAATCTTCATCTGAGTCATCACTTGACTCATTGGGATTCAAACTATGAGTTTCTGACCCATTGGAGATGTCTAAGGGACTGTCACCTAAATAGGTGTCAACAACATCTTCATAAACTTTGGTTTCATCTATCTTAAGAAGCTTGTTTTCATAGACATCATCTGAAATTGGATCCCAGATCCTATATCCCTTGGTACCCATTGTGAACCCAATTAAGACTCCCTTCCAAGCTCTTGGCTCTAATTTACTACGCCTATGTGCTTTAGGAATATGCACATATGCCAAGCTGCCTGGCACCTTTAAGTGTGCTACAGAAAGTGGGCGCTTGCGCCATAGCACATAAGGGATCTCATTGTTTAAACGCGCATAGGGAAACCAGTTCTTTAAATAAATGACCATCATAGCCAATTCAGCCCATAAAGGCTTAGGTAATCCTGCACTGAGTAAGGTAGCACGCACACTATTCAAAATAGTGCGGTTTACTGCGACTCCATTCATCTCACGGGAGTACGCATTAGTGCGTTGAATACCTACACCTAAGTTACGCAAAAATTGCTCAAATTCACCTAAGGTAAACTCACCCCCACGGTCAGTGCGTATATGTTTAATTTTAAATCTGCTTAAACATTCAACACGGTTGTGAAAATTCTTGTAAGTGTTAAACACTTGGTCTTTTGACTTGAGTGGGAAAACCCACGTGTACCTAGTACAGTCATCTACTATGCAGTAGAGATAATGAGCGCCACCTAAAGGTGTTCTGCATGGGCCCCAAAGGTCCATGTGCAGTAGCTCAAGAGGTTTACTCGATAAGAGCCTGCTTTCTGATCGGAAACCAGCACATGTAGATTTAGAAATTTTACAGTTTTCACAAATGTCATTCTTAACCTTTTTGCCATGAAAATCAATACCTTTGACGTTTTTATCATTGGCTAAATAATTTAAGCCTTTGGTATACATGTGTGCATATTTGTGATGCCACACATTTACACTCACACTATAATTCTCAGGCTTGGTTGCTGCTTTGGCCAAAGTGTGCAAATTATTTAAATTGTTATTTAAACTATGCTCATTAGCCATTTTCCACTTCACTGGGCCAAGTACTTTGTATAAGCCATCTTCTAGCTTACCTAGGAGCGAGCAAACCTTTGAAATATTTACATAAATTCGCATTAAATTATTGTAAATATCAATATGACACTTTGCACTGTCTATCTTGCCTATAGAAATTAAATTTCTTCTAAAACCTTTCACATAGTACACGTTTTTCAGTTTGATGACACTCACTGCACCGTTCACAACTGCTGAGAGCTCTATGGTACCACGACCAGTGATACTAGAGGATCCTTCACCCAATTCGAGGCTTAAGGACTTTAGCTCTTCAAAATAACAAAACATATCACGGTTTTCGCATACGTGATGTGAGGCGCACGAATCTAGGAACCACTCACTGTCAGGTGACTCTACTTTAGCACTGCAAACACGTAGTGCCCCTAAAACAGTAGGATTGTCGACTATGTTGGCAGACCATGCTTGCTTGGACAGTTGGCTTTCTGGCGATGCTTGAGCTGGGTGTCGTCCTCTTCGACCTGCTCGGCCACGTTTTCTGTCACGTCCTCTTGACTGTTGACCTCCTCTAGGCACCTTGGATGCTGTACAGTCGCGTGCATAGTGACCTGGTCCGCCACAGTTGAAACAAACAAGGGACTCGGAGTTTGGTTTGGAGCTACTGCTCTGGCTCGCATTCTACTGGTTGGATGATGAAGTGGCTGCTGCTTAAAGCCTTTCTGGTGCTTGTAATAGTTCACTGTTGACTCCATGGCTTTTTCCGACTCAGCAGCCAACCTGCGGCGGTTTGCTTCGGCAAGCAATGCTTTAGTAACTCTCTCAAACTTGAATTCCGCCTTATTGCGCTCAAAACGGTCCTTGGCATCCTGTGTAGCGGTGGCATCAGGCTCAACTTGTTTTCTTGTCACAAATGGCCATAATCTCTTTTTTTCCAGCAAAAGTTGAACATCTATGGCTCACTGGATATAATTCACCTTATCCAGCTTTGTCACATCTGCAGTGGCTGACTTGGTGATGTCCTTGTCTGGCATGATGCTGGAATAACCTGGAAAACAAAATAGAGCGGCAGAATCGGTCCAAAAATGAGAAATTTGGTTTTTTACCTTTTATTGCCCAAAGTTGTATTTTGGGCAATTTTCCTTGCTTAGGCCTAAGCTGTAACTACCCTCTGCTACCAGTTCTTGAGGTCTTGTGGTGGCAAAGGCCTAAAATGGTCCGCGCAGTGGAATGGACCAAAGGTAGAACTTTAAAAAGTTGAAAAATGCACTTTTCCCACTTTTGGATTTTCGATGGGAATTCCGAGTTTGTCCGGCGGGAATCGGTGGCCCGGCTGCGGCCAAAAGTAGACGCGATTCCCGCACTCCAAAAAGTCAACTCGAAATATTGTTCTGAGGATTCCGCCGAATAGCCTATCTTGATTAGCGTCCTTTACTTGGTCCCTGACCTTATTTTGAGATTTTCGACAATACTGGTTTGTCCTGGGCGCTCGAAAAACCGCATAAAGTAGAAAAATCCAACTTGTACCGTAAGGTGCTTGTCTGCGGTATGACGCACGGTAATCCCGATGAAATGCAGCCGCATTCGGTACGAACGGCTCTCGGCCCGCTCACGGGAACTTCAATTAGCGCACTACACGGTGCGATGCCCCTCTGCATGGCTGAGTGCACAAATGTCCGTTTTTGGCCTGAAATGTTACCTTGGCTGCTGCAACTGCTTGGTGCTTGTAATATCTCTTGGTATTATGTGGTTTTATAGTGAAATGAACTCACATTTGGTTAAAACTGTCCAAAAATCAACCCAAGAAGTGAAGCACTTTATTTGCAGCCATCTTAGACAGGAAACACAAAACTACAGCATGGAACCCAGATGCCATAGCTAAGAGCTCAGACTGGAGCAAAACTATGACATGTGGGCTGAAAATAGCTCACAAGACTAGAGATCACAAACTTGTCATAGTTTGTGATCTTATTATATAAAATAAGACTCAGGATGACTGTGTACATCTAGATTGATCACAGACACCCTAGAAACCAATAAAATTAATACAATTTCCAACTCTGATTACTTTAAGGTAAACAAACACTAATAAATGATTACCTTAGGCTGTGAAATAAATAATTACAACAACTTATCACATGTCCTGTGGACAACCTGATACAATAGGTACAGCCTAAATAAATTGCACAAATTATAATGACTTGTTATAATGACCTGTGCAAACACTAAAAGGTGATCTTAACTCAAACTAAAAATACATATGAGCAAGTTTGGGTCAACTCGACCTCTCTAGGTGCCCATGACACACACATTGGACATTTTGAGTTACAGTATGCCAATAAAGGCTTATATTAATGTTCTTTTTTATTTACACATTGCAATTGGCGAGACGGTGTGGAAAGAAGAAGCAGGACGTGTGCATCGTTTATTGTGTTGGACTGGTTTTTGAGTGACAGTATCGTGGCCTGATGACAGTAGAGGATCTGTAATTTCGAGGTTGGAGCGCCCGTTACCACTACGAAGGACCGACTATTTCTGATAGTCATTTAGTACAAGCGGAACACAATTGATGAACTTATTACTTATGAACTTTATAGAAGAACTTATTGCTATTAATCGAAATTATTGTTATTAGGATTAAGGCATACTAATCTAGTTTAAGAGCATTACTAAGTATTTTTGAGTGTGTGTTTGGGCATATTACCTGTGTAGTGAATAGTGCAACACCAAATGTTTGTCAATAACAAGCCAGGAAAAGGTGGATTACCTCGTACCCCACCTAGAGACCTCAACATGGTTTACGTGACTCCAAAGGCACTGAACAAAACTAAAAAGAGATTGTGTCCCTCCGACAGCCCAGAAAGCGAGCATGAGAAGCAGTAAATGTCTATGCACAATTTATGATTGCTAATGCAAGAGCAAATGAGAAATGGGATGGATCAGATCTGCAAACGTCTTGATATGATTGAACTTCATGAAAAAAACTGGAAGGATGCCTCAGAAAAACATTTGAAGGATGTAGAAGAGTCTGATGCAGTCCAGAATGAAAAATTTGAGATTATTAAAGGCGAGATGATTACTCAAAGTAATAAAATGGAGCTTCTGGAAAGCAGATTATGTGGGTGCAACCTAATAGTGAAGGGTGTGGCAGAGGAAGAAAATGAAGATGTCGAGTTAATACTACGTGATCTTGTCAATGAAAAGCTTGAGCTCGCCCCGGTTGGTATCACCAATGCATTTAGAATGGGACGCAAAAACAAATGGCCGAAACCAATTTTTGTTGAACTAGATAAGAGGAAAGATCGCAACATGATTTTGAAAAACCGAGTGAAACTAAAAGGCACAAAAGATTGATGAGGATTATACGAGAGAAATGAGGAATAAAAAGAGAAAACTTTTTCAAGAAGCGAAACAACGTGAGCAAGGGAAAGATGTCAGAGTGCGCCATGATATGTTAGTTGTTGAAAATGTGAATTATTTTTGGTTCGAGGAGAAGGATTACAGGCCCAGAGAAAGAAATCGGCGAAGAGCACGTGTGGAGGATGGAGAAATAATGCAGTCCAGGAAGGAAGATGAAATGAATGTGTCAAAAACGATTAGGGCGGGGGAGTGTGTGTATGTGTGAATGTGTTAAAGGTATGATGATCTGCTGGAATGTTACTGGTTTATACAATAAGAACCAAGAATTTTGGTTTTTTGTTGTGACATTTGATATTAAAATTTTGTTGGAGACGTGGGTGGAGGAGGAAGCAGAGAAAGCTCTACTTATTAAGTTCGATTCACACTTTGTATGGTCCACACTCCCAGCAATAAGAGTTAACAAAAGAGGAAGAGCAAAGGAGGGTCAGCTTATTGAGATACGTAAGGACCAAGACATTATTTGGCGCAAAGAACGTTAGACCTTTGGACTGTTGATTTTTTTAAAACTTCCAAATATGACGAGGGAAAATATTATCGTGACAATTTATTCCAATGATGGTTTACATGCGCTACAAGAAGAGCTTGAATTTGTGCTGGAAGAGGCAACGCATCTGGATGCCCAATTTATGATGATCGGTGATTTCATGCAAGAATTGGCGAAGAGAATATACCAATCGACAACACGACCATTGTGCGTATTTCTGAGGATAAGACATTTAATTACGAGGGTGGAAAATTATTGGACTTTTGTAACTGCAACACACTGATAATTATGAATGGTTGTTGCCAGGGGGACTATGAAGGAAAATATATGTTTATTGGTACTTTAGGGGCTTCAGTGATTGACTATTTAATAGTAAAAGAGGATGATCCATTGATGAGTCTAGAAATTTTGCCAAGTAGAATCTGAACATTTGCCATTGGCTGTGAAGCTTGATTGGACACTAGACAAAGGGACACCCGTCATATGCCCAAAGCGATGCCGTTGGCACTGGAATAAGGAGAAAAAAATTGTATTAAGCAAATTTGGATACGGAGTTGGAGGAGGTGGCATGCCTGGAGAGTATAGAATCTGACTCCCTGATTGGCACATTGTCTAGATGTATAACCAAGGCTGCGACTGGTGCCGGGTTAAAAATGGACGGTGGTAACCAGATTAGTAAGCACTGGTTCGATAGGAACTGTAGACGAGAAAAGAGGAATGTTCGGCGACTTCTCTATAAATTTCGTAGGAGCAAAACGAATGATAACCGACTCATGTATACAAAAGCAAAGAAAAACCTAAGAGTGTTGTATCAGACGAAGAAGAAGAGGCGGAAAGTCCGTATTTGGAATAAGATTAGTGCAAGTAAATCCACCACGGATTTTTGGCAAGAGATTAATAAATTACGGAAAAAAAACCAGAAGAGGGCAGGACATATCGCTGTACGAGTGGAAGGAGCATTTTATGACCGTATTAGACGGCAGTGAAGAGTTGAGAGTGACTGCGAATCAGCACCAAGTTGCGGTAGAATTGATTCTTGGTCATCATGAATTTCTGGATGCGGACTTTGATGTAGCCGAACTAAAGAAGTCAATTATTAAGTGGGAAAGGCATCGGGCCCTGATGATTTAATCAATGAGTTTTACAAATTTATGTCTATGGGGGTACGTGTTCACCTTTTGGCAATAATCAACCGGTTCTGGCAAAAGGGGATCTGCCCTGAAGACTGGAGAATTGGCGTGGTTGTACCGTTATTCAAGGCGGGAGAAGAAAAGGATACAAGCAATTATCGGGGAATTAATAGACTATACTGCTTAATAGACTATACAAGATCATGACGACGATGATGGCTTCGAGGCTCCAAAGATGGACGGAGGATGAAGATATTATCACAGAAAACCAGGCTGATTTCGGTAAAGGTTACTGTACGGGTGACAATGTTTGTTTTAAATGCATTGATAAACAATAGGACCAGAAACAAGAAGGGAAAGCTGTATGTGCGCTTCATTGACTATAAAGCGGCATTTGATAAAATTAACAGAGGTCATCGTATGTAGAAGCTGTGGATGATAGCAATTCGAGAGCAAATGCTGAAGATGATTAAGTCTATATAACCCAGTACTGGCAACGTGGTGGCTACTGATTTAGGTGTGTCGGAGCTATTTTGGACTTTTGAAGGGTACGCCAGGGAGGCCCGTTAAGTCCTATTTTGTTTTTTCTTTATACCAACGATTTGGAAGAACATTGGATGTCACAAAACATCGGGGGAACAGTTATTGGGAAAAAGAAGCAAGGGACAAATGGTCATTCGCTGGGCATGCTATTGAGGTGGTCAACAGGTATAAATACTTGGGCGTGTGGTTTACCACTAACAATTCTTTTGGTCTGCACCTGGACTTAATGTGTGTACGAGCGAAGAAGGTGGTGAATGCCACGTGGAGCGTTATGAAACGTGCCGGATTGCGGTCTATTAAATTGAAGATCCAGCTATTTCAGTCACTGATTCTACCAATCGTAAAGTATGGTGTAGAAATGTGGGAATCTAGGAGGTATGAGGCAGCAGAAGGTGTACACCGTAAATATATAAAGATGGCTCTTGGCTTAAACTCGAATACGTCAGATTACCTGTGGGAATTGAAACTAGGAAGGAACGATTTAGAGTGCATGGCGTTGAAACGAATTTTTGGCTATGTCCTGCATGTGTTGAACATAAATGATTCTCGTTGGCCTAACGTGTGTTTTAGAGCGATCATAAAGGCTAAGTGTCATCCAAAGTTTACTTGGTGGCGCGATTTTGAAGTGGCGGTGAACACAGTTGGCAGTGCGGAACTAATTGCGGCTTTACGGGAAAATGATATTGACAATGTTAAACCAATGGGGTCTGCATTGGTTAAGAAATGGAGCAAGGTATGCAGGAACGTTGGGCTTTGTGTGACCGTTTGTCATTTTGCTGTTTGTCATTTTGTTCGTTCTATAAGAATATCAAGCATGATTTTTTGCCGGCGGCTTACTTAATGTCATTCGAGGTACCAGCACATATGAGGGAGAAATGGACACGACTCAGATGTGGAAATGATCACCGTGGGGATAAGAAGTGGCTGTCTGCTTCAGAACAACACTGTAGGCTCTGTGAAGAGGACACAGTATCTCTGGATCACATTTTTGAGCACTGTCCAGCCTTAGTATTCCCATGATCGCTTTTGGACAAATGGTCACGATGCCATCAAGTATTGGAAGGCCCAGTAAACGTTGACTTTTTGGATATTGTGTTTGCTTTTTGTTTTTGTTGTGCAGCAAGAAGAGCGGAAGATGTTTAATTAATTATGAGTATGGATTATGTATGTTTGTTTTTATTTTCTTTATGTATAACCCCTCTTCCAAAGCAAAGTTTGCACGGAATAAAAATTTATTATTATTATATTGAAGTTAAAAGACTAGAGCTCAGCTTGAGCTGTAGGTGCTGTCATCTTGGCTACATGGAAAAGGTGAAGTGATGCCATGTCCCAGACAGGATATGATCTCACTACATAACACAGCTATAGGATAACTAGATCACACAAAAGCAACAGTAATACAATGCAATGTAACCTGGAAAAGTAATCAATAAACAAATGATAAATACAAAAATGGATCAAAACACAATAAATCCAAATAGGTAATGGTAAATACAATGAATAATAAATAATTAAATTACCGAACAGCAATAAAATATATCTTGGTCACAAAATTGGTAACTACATATCAACAAAACTCTCAGGCGCCACTATATGCTGGGAAGCACGAAAACAGAAAACTGTTGCGCTCTGAAGCACCTAAGCCGAATATTTGGTTTTATCGGATAGCGCCCGTGAAGCCATCTACCTAGGGAACCTTTTCTATGAGCTAGGTTTCATCAAAGATCAGCCAATCACAATTTATAACGACAACCAAAGTGTGGAGAAACTGGTGGTAAACCCCGTGTATCATTCCCGTACCAACACATTGATGTGTGGTACCATTTCTTAAGTGAGGCAAATGAGGACAGACAACATGATTGCAGACATTTTAACCAAAGGATTCTTCTGACCAATACATTCAGCTTTCATAAAAGAACTTGGACTTGCTATCATCACTAAGGGATGATAGCAAGGCCTTGAGTTGCCTCCTATCTCTGTCTGAGGGTTTGTTGGAGCAAATGCAAGGTTTTCCCTGCATTGCCTACATCCACCACTAGGTGGACATCTCAAGAATGTGACCAATCCCAAGTCACATGGTAATTTCATCTTTTAGTGAATATCCTATTTTTTGTGTAGTACAGTATATTCACCTAGTAGGCTTTAAGCGTCTAATAAACCACATGTTAGAAAACTGTTGATCAGTTAACAGTTTACTTCTTATGTCTCCTAAACACAATTTGGTACATCTTGTACATACATAGTGTATTTCCATGAAAACTTGGTTTTTGGGGATTGGCTTATTAATTAATAAATTAATTTTCTTTTTATGTATGCAAAATTGATTTTAAAAGTACAAAAAGTCACTTTTAGTTGCAAAAATTAATACTGCACAAAATTTCTGGTTTTTCTCAGGGGAGAAAATCCCTGTATTGGTGGCACTTTTCTACCTTAGAACGTTTAACTGTAGGCAAACTTTTTCAATTCAATGTTGTTTCAGCTCAGTAAAATTTTATAGGATTATAAATGTCACAAAAGACAAAGCCTAGGTGTTTAAGAAAAGTTAGCAATGAGTTTTTGGATACTACGTTTCTGTTTTGATTTTAATTGTATTACGGTATGTTTAGAAATTAGAAACAGATGAATTTTGTGTTATTGTAACTACTGAAAAAGGTGATAAACTTAAAAGCATACTGACAGTGTTATAAAATCTTTTTTGGTATTTTTTATCACGGATTTTTTAGTATTTCACACATTTTTTCTTTATTTTGCAGGTTTATTAGACAAGTATTTCAATCATTACCTCCTATTTTGGACATGTTAGCATTGCTCATGTTTTTTGTATTATTGTTTGCTGTTGTGGGTAACTACACATTTTCAATTTTTATTAATATAGTGTGCATATAAAAATTGGCTTACAACAATGAATTTTTTTACATTGTTATATCATAAGTGCATCACAAAAATTATGATTTTAATATAATTTCTAGATGCATAAGTACTTTAAATGATGTAGAAAAATGAATGATTGTTGGCTTATTTTAATAATTGCTATAGGGCAAGTGGTATTCAGATAGAAAATCTAATTATTGTCCGAAAAATTGGTAACGCTAACAGTATTAAAAAAATAGCGACAGCATTATTATTTCTCATATCTGTGGGTACAAACGGGGTTCCCTTATTTCATCGACGGTTCATTTTGTCGATGCAACGTATCGTCGATGTGTTGCGTCGACGAAATGAACCCTCGATGCATATAGACTTTAACGACGGTTTGTTTCATTATTTCGTCGATGCAATGTGTCGACTTGTTAGTATGTATATATATATATATATACATATTATACACTTTACACATTATACAAATCCTTCAAAAAAGAGAAAAATTATGTCTAGAGAAATGAGCCTTACCTTATGTCAAACCGGCGAGGTATGGATACCTTAGCTTTTTTAAGAGCCATTTTTAACTAAATTTTTAATTTTTATAATAAATGTAAATTTAATTTTTTGAAGTTTTGTTATTTTCATTTATTTTTCATCTTTTTTTCATTCATTTACCTCATCGACGGACCAAGTACGAATGTGATGAGAACATTAAACCCATTGATTTTCTAATCTTATTTTAATGTGTTCTTGTATTGTTTTCTTATATACATATATCACCTGAGGATGCGGTAGTTCTAAGTTTTCTTGCTAGGGTTTACTTGCCAAAGTGATTTAATTATCCATGGCAACTAAGTGATATCTGTCATTTAAATGACATCAAGTGGTGAGTGAGGTGGAGAAGTGGTGAATAATTCAGTTTCAGATTCTGTTGGAGTTCTAGGTAGTTTAATGGTAAAGCACCCAACTGGTAATTGGGGGATCTGGGTTCAAGTACCGGCCCAGGCTCCAATGGAGTCTGGGCTGTTTGTTTTTCATTAAGTATGGATGTGATGAGAACATTAAAGCCATTGATTTTTCAATCTTATTACAAACTCTGTATTATAATGAAAAGGATTAGTCGTACTCTGACTGCATAATCTGTTCGTTAATACATTCACAGAATACAGTGATTCGGTTAACTTACTGCATTATAAATGTAAAATGCAATTAAAGTATTGATAATCTACAACTCCGTGCCAATAAAATGGAATATAGTGAGTGAACCTATGACTGTGTGCCTTGTATTTAAATCACAAATTTGAAAAAGAAATATGTGCCTGTGAAAGTTGTGCTTTTAGGGCTTTATTTTAGAATGATTAAGCTTCAAAATGATCAAAAATTTGCACTAATATCTCAACTGCGGATTTCATGATTCCAATGATTCCATCATTGGAGCAACTTTATCCGAACAATGATGCATGATTTCAATTTTAAACAGGTTTTGGCACTGGCTCATGCAGCAAAAGCAATGCTGAATGGTTTAAGTTCCATAATTTTAAGGTTTTACCATGGTCAGCTAATCTGCCTGACTTCAATCCCACAAAAGTTTATGAAACATGAAAAAAAAGGTTGACTCAAGAGAAACCAACAAAAAAAAGAGGAGTTGAAAGCTAAACTGAAATTGGTATGGTCACAAGTTACCCAAGAGGAATGAAGTTGAGTAGTTCTATGCCTCTCAAAATTCAAGCAGCTATTCGAGCAAAGGGTTGGCCAACCAAATATTAAGATTTCATTATGTGATTATCAAAATAAAAATTGTTTTGGTCATTTACTTGGAATATTCCATTTTGGTGTCACAGCATTTGACATATTCTATTTTGGTGTCACAGCATTTGACATATTCCATTTTTTTGTTCGCAGTTATTTATTATTTAAACTTTAACAAAATAAGATATTGCCGCAAATTTTTGATCATTTTGAAGCTTAATCATTCTAAAATAAAACCCTAAAAACACAACTTTCACAGGCACAAATTTCTTTTTCAAATTTGTGATTTAAATACAAAGGCACACATCATATTTCACTATATTCCCTTTTATTGGCACGAAGTTGTAGGTAGTTTTGCAAGCTTCTCCTAGATATGTAGTTACTGTACAATTTTCAATAATAATATAATCTGTTTTAATCTGTTTTTAAATTATTTTTTTAGGTTTCTATTTATTTTCACCTAACAAAGAAGATCCATATTTTCGGACTTTACAATCAAGTTTTATAAGTTTATTTGTACTTTTAACTACAGCAAAGTAAGTAGCAGTTTTTAATATAAAAAACTAAAAAGCATGAATTTGTTTGGGGTAATTTCAGTTTTCCTGATGTAATGATGCCTGCTTATGCCCATTCACGACTGGCTGCAGCATTTTTTATTTTATATCTCTCGGTCGTCCTTTATTTTCTTATGAATCTTGTAATACAATAAATTTTTATATAAAACCAAGCATATTATAACTTATATTTTTGATTTCAGATGCTAGCCGTAGTTTATGAAACATTTACGGTGATTGAAAAAGAAAAATTTCGTAAACTATTACTGCACAAAAGAAAAGCATGTCAACATGCTTTTAAATTATTAGTCAGCAAACAGGTTAGTCAATCTGTTGTTTTATGTTGTTCTATTGTAGCGGAGTCATAACACACGCGTAGCTTTTTCTAGGCCTAACTGACCACTGTTCATTGTACTGGACACTAGGGGGGAAAAGGGGCCCGGGGGCCAATACAAAAGGGCCTGATGGGTGAACTTATTCTATGCAACACACCCCTTCAACCAACAGGTAAAAGAAGGCTAACATTATAGATTTTAATTTAAAAATCGATTAGTCCCATTTTACTAATGAACTTGTCATGCTTCTGGGAAAATAGTCCTTTGGTTAAGACATCAGCTGGCATCTCAGCGGTGTGCATATGTTTAATATCCACCAGTCAATTTTTCTGTGCTTTGTGGTTGAAGTGGTATCTGACGTCAATATGCTTGGTCCAGGGTTTCGTGCTGTCCAGCTTATGGCGCAGTTTGATATCTTGAAAGAGTAGCCTGTTCTTTTGAAAGAGAATGGCGGTCATTACTATTGCCAGCCCAATTAGCATCAGCATATCCGGTGAGTCTCTGCAGGTCCTTTTTGAAGAGTAGTCCATGGATGACGGTCTTCTTTAGATAGCAGAGTAGTTTCTTGCCGGCAGTAATGTGTTGCGCATGGGTTGAGAGCGCTGACTGCATATGCGATGTCTGGACGTGTTGATGTTGTCAGATACATTAATGATCCTACCAGACTTTTGTAGGGGAAATCTCTGGTTTTTTTCCTCTTTCCTCAGCTGTTGTGGTCGGGCGCGTCAATTTACTGTATATCAAGGGGGGTAGCGACCACTTTGCAGTTTTTCATGTTGAACCTTTTTAGAATGTCATTAGTGAATTTCTTTTGGCTCATGGTGATGGTGTTTTTCTTCATGTTTTGATGAAATTCTATGTCCAGACAGTATTTAATTGGTCTTGTGACGATCTGACTTTTTCCAAAATGCTATTTACACTTTATAATGCGGGGTCAAGACATAAACACGTGGATTTTCTTCGCTTGAAAACCTCCACTTGTCACAGGGACAAGAAACCATAAAATATAACACTTGCAATCACTGAATTGGAACTTTTGTAGAGTAAATAATCAATACAAGAAATTTCTCAAATCATAACATTTATTTCTGGATCATTGCAAAATACAATGATCTGCTCTAACATATCGAAATATAACATAAAGCATGATAAAACAGAGGTAAAAATACTTAAGAAATATATCACAAACTACATTAATTCTAATGACCAGGAAACTGATTTAAAACTAGTGAAACTTTAACTATTATACAGAGGCTTATTTAACTATTACGAATAAGATATTACGAATATTCTGGTGTTTCCTGGTACTTCTTTGGGTTCCTAAACGGGTCATAGCAATATCGAATCCTGCAAATATCAGCGTTCATCAGTCGGATGATCGTCACGTGGTATCGACTTACACCTGTATTTCAAACATTGCGGTGAAAACTCACTTTTTACTATTTCCAATTATTACAGTCGAGTGAATATAATAATGGGGGGAGTCGAGCATGCAAAAAAATATACCGCAAAAAAAGAAACGCAAAAATTTTATTTTAAATTTAATTTTTTTTGCGTTTCATACCGCTTGTTTAAATGAAACACAAATGATGAAACGCAAATAATGAAACGCAAAAAAAAAAACGCAAAAAAAAGAAATTACAAAAAAAGAAAAGCAAATTAAAAGAAACGCAAAAAAAAGAAACGCAAAAATTAAAAATTAATTAATTAAATAAATAAATAAATAATAATTAAATAATAACGCAAAAAAAAGAAATGCAAAAAAGAAATAAAAAAATAAAATAGCACAAAAATTTTATTATAGAGAATCAAATTCAATCTTCAATTCCTGTAAATGTTCTACACAATTTCTCCACGACAATTTGGACAAGTTTGGTTGCGGTCTATTAGCATTCCAGCACAGTCCTAACATGTAAAAAGATGTCCACATCGAACAAAGATTGTATTGGCAAAAGTATCAACACAAATAATGCACAATGGCTTTGGTACCTGAGTGGTAACTGCTATCCGTGGAGTTTCAGGCGCCTGTGGTGGGGTTTCAGGTGCCTGTGGTGGGGTTTCAGGTGCCTGTGGTGGGGTTTCAGGTGCCTGTGGTGGGTCATTGCCCTGCCCACGCCCACGACCCTCTCTACGTGGCCTCCCCCGTCTGCATCTACGCACTGGTGGTGATGTTGGCTCACTCAGGTCGCTTACATCACTCGTAGCACGCACAACACTACGACTCTCTCTAACGTGGCCTCCCCGTTGCCGTCCATGACCTCGACCATGACCACGCACTGGAATCACAATATCAACCACAAAACCCACATCTTCAACCACATTTTCAACCACATTATCAACTACATCATCAATCACATCTTCAACCACATTATCACCAATCTTGTCATCCGCGTTTTTTACCATTGTGTCATTTGTAGACAACTCTGATATATTATGAGCAACTGGACGTAAGTATTTATCAATACTTATTTTACCTGATTTCAATTTATCTTGCGCATTGATGATGTGTATATTATTTAAAATATAAACTTTCTTCTTCGCGCGTCGTATCTGTTGCATCTTGTGATTATCGTACATATTTGGCATATCAGTCAAAACATTCCTTTGACCATTGTTTGTTATCTTAATTCCCTTATCTCCTAATCCTCTGAAACTGATAATAAAAATTCAGTCTTGTCACTACCTCACAACTAAGCACATATGTCAATTTTTTGCTCTGCTAGTTTAAACTGCTAAAACGTTGTTAATAACGACAGGTTATGGGCTCCAGCACGCAAAACTAGCGCAAAAGACTCAAAATCGCAAAAACCAGGAAACCTGAAAAGTTTTGAAGTGAAAAATGAATTACAATCGAAATAATCGCTGATAATCCACAACATACAAAATGCCGGAAGCATCGAGAATTGAAAAATTGACGCACAAGAACTACAGCACCTGGAAATTGCAAATCAAAGCCGTGGCGATTGCAAATCAAAGCCGTGGCGATTGCGAACAAAACATGGAAATTCTTATGCAACAAAATACCGAAACCAGTTTTGAATACCGCAGCAAATCCACCGATCACCCAAGAGCAACTGGACACGTGTGAAGAAGAAGACGCCAAAGCACAGAGCGATTTGCTTCTATCACTGACCACGCCACAAGTAAAGCACGTAAGAGGGATCAGCACGGCCCACGAGATGTGGATTAAACTCAAAGAAGTTCACGAGCAAACTGGGGACGTTCAAATCGTAACATTAATCACCAGTTTGATGACAAAACGACTTCTATCAACAAACGAGTTGGATAAGCACTTAAGAGTTTTATTCGGACATGCAACGACTTCTAGATGAAAACGAAGAAAAGGTGACAATTTCGAAAATTACCGTGTCGGCATTGCTAAACAGTTTGCCGGAAAGTTTTTTGTCGATACGAAGTGCGATCCGGACAATGAAAACCACGCCGCCACTCGATGAAGTCAAATTGATGATCCGCGAAGCCAAACAAGGACGTAAAGCATCCGAGACAAGCGCCACGCAGGATTCAACTGCACTTTTTGCAAAAAATGAAGACAAACGAGAAAAGTGCACATACAAACCGAAATTCGAAAAGAAAAAATTTGATGGGAAGCCTAACTCCGAGGGGAAGTTCTGGGACTATTGTGAAAAGCCAGGATACGTCTCCAAACATTGTTTCATCCGCAAAAAGGCCGAAAAACGGAAAGCAGAGAAAACATCGTACGTAACTTACAATCCCGAAAGTTTTCACATTTCCGAATCGAAAAGAAGTAAACCATCGGAATGGATAATCGATAGTGGAACCACGTCACACATTTGCAACGACCAGCAACTTTTTATTGATCTGGACATGAAACGAAAGCAGACCTTAAGTATGGCAAATTCCGAAACGTCAAAAATCGAAGGAGCCGGCACCGTGTGAATTAAACGAAAAGAGGGCACCATTATGAATCTAACCGAAACTTTACTCGTACCCAATTGCCGATCGAACCTAATTTCCGTAAGCAAAATTACTGACAAGAAATTCCGCGTATTATTTGACAAAACCTGCGCAACTATATACGATCGAGATTGGAAAGTCACCACAATTGCTGAAAAAAAGGAAATTTATATTACATCAATGCAATCGAGGAAAGCGCAAATGCAGTCGAAATTCCAAAGAAAAAGAAATCGAATTTAACCGTATGGCACGAGAAAATGGGACACCTCAACGAACAGGATCTTAAGAAACTGGCGAAAAAGAACCTAATCCACGGTATGAAAATTAATTTGGATGAAAAATTGGCGACTTGCATTGCTTGCATCAAGGGGAAGCATTCGCAAACCCTATTCCCGCAACAGAGTGAAAACAGCCGAAAAATTACTAGGACTTGTGCACTCGAACGTATGCGGCCCAATGAAAAACATTTCAAAAGGAGGCGCGAAATATTTTATCACTTACACAGATGACAAATCGCGATACACGGAAACTTATTTTTTGAAGTGCAAATCTTGCGTCTTCGAGACTTTCAAAATCTTTAAAGCTGCTGCCGAAACCGCTACTGGTGAAAAGATAAAAATTCTACGAAGTGACAACGGAACAGAGTATGTGAACCGCGAATTCGACAATTTTTTGACCGAACACGGAATCAAACGACAACTCACGGTACCACACACGCCGCAACAAAACGGAGTGTCCAAACTTAAACACAGAACTTTGGTCAAAATGGCACGCTGCAATATGCTCGCCGCCAACTTACCACTGAGTTATTGGGGTGAAGCGGTGAATACCGCAAATTATATTCGCAACCGATGCCCATCACAAAGCATGGACAAAACGCCTTATCAAATATGGACGGGCGAAAACCAAGTTTAACCAACTTTAAGAAATTTGGGATAGTCGCTTACGCTTTGCGGAAAGATAAACAGAACGGGAAATTTGATGAAAAATCAACCATATGCATTTTCACAGGCTACGACGAGTCAAAAGCATACGGACTGTACGACACCCAAAAACGAAAAATAATCCGTAGTCGAGACGTAAAATTCGTTGAAGATGATGTTGCATAAACTGAAAATGAAGAAGAAAAAGCAGACGACGCTGAGAAAATCGAAGACACCCACTTCGAGTTCGAGCGAAGACCTGATAATTTAAATTCTTTATTACAGCTTAGCAATACAGAATTTGGAGGTGCGGGAAATCTGGATCGACATGCAGACGACAAGCCACGCACCGATGCAGAAATTACAGACGACAGCAACGAGTCCGACAGCGAAGCCGCCGATGACGAGCAGCCCCAAACAAAACAATGAGGCAGACGACCGAGGAAAGAGCGAACTGGACGAAGGGGACGACCCAGGAAGATTTATAATTTAATTCCAGATTCTCCAAATAACTATCCAGACGCAGTTAATCCGGAACAGGCGAATTTCATCGTAAATGCAGATCCAGTCACCGCAACCGAGACGCTAGCAGGCAATAACAAACACGAATGGAAAGAGGTGCTGAGAAACGAATACGATGCCCTCATCAAAAATGCCACGTGGAGTGAAGTTAAGCGACCAAATAATCGGAAAGTTATCGGAAGTCGATGGATTCTGAAGACAAAACTATGTGCCAACGGAGAAATCTAAAAGAGAAAAGCAAGGCTTGTGGCCAAAGGGTTTTCACAGAGGTATGACATTGACTACAAAGAAACTTTTGCCCCCGTGGCCCGGGCCAGCTCGATTCGAATTATCACAGCATTGGCAGCAAAACATCATTTAATTATGCACCAAATGGACGTTGTGACCGCCTACCTCAATGGCAAACTCGAAGAGGATATCTATATACCGAAAGCGTTCGAACAAATATCTGGAAAAAATAATGACACCGTACTTTTGCTGAAAAAATCGATTTACGGGCTGAAACAGAGCAGACGTCAATGGTACCGAAAATTAGATAAAAAGTTATGCAAAATAGGCCTGAAAACACTACCTACGGAACTGTGTATTTATTTTATGAAGAAAAAGCATTCAAGTTATTGGGAGCCGCAGTGTGTTGGGAAGCCAAGAAGCAGAGGACCGTCGCCACATCAAGTACGGAAGCCGAATACATGACGTTTTCTGATTGCAGTCGAGAAGCAATTTATTTGGACAATTTACTTTGCGACCTAAATTTCATCAACGATGAGCCAATTGTGATCTACAACGACAACGTGAATGCAGGCAAATTGGTGGAAAACCCATTCCACCACTCACGTACGAAGCACATAGACGTACGATACCATTTTGTGCGAGAAGCAGATGAAAATGGTCTAATTGATGTAAAGCATTTAAATACCGACGAGATGATCGCGGATGTTTTTACTAAAAGACTGTTCAAACCAAAACAAGGGAAATTCACTAAGGAACTCGGTCTTAAAGTGATAAATTAATGTTTTGAAGAGAAGTGTTGCATCTTGTGATTATCATACATATCAGTCAAAACATTCCTTTGACTATTGTTTGTTTTCTTAATCCCCTTATCTCCTAATCTCCTGTAACTGATAATAAAAATTCAGTCTTGTCACTGTCTCACAACTAAGCACATGTGTCAATTCTTTGCTCTGCTAGTTTAAACTGCTAAAACGTTAATAACGACAGTATCCTCATGGCGTTGTCTGCTCGTTCAAGATCAAGTCTCGTTTTATCCTCAATGTAAATCAGTTTAACCATAAACTTCTATATGTTTGGATGTGACAACCTAATTTGTTTCAGCAAAGTCTTATGAAAACTTTCCACATCATTGTTTGTTCGCCTGATCAAATCAAAAACTGAGAATCTTTCTGGCGTTATAATTCTTATCCAGCGGCGTTCGATATACAACAATAAGACTTCACTTTATCCGAATCAATGCCCTGAAGTCAGGTATACTCACGTATAGTTTGAAGACCGGCAACAATCAATGTGTGTGGCAGCAAAGACAGCGCCATGCATCGTTTGATTGTCCTCGTAATTCGTGTATTGTCACGGTAACTATCGATGAGTCCCAGTTTTTGAACTCTACGCCTAATTGCCTGTGAGTAATGAAAAAAGCAACTCACAACTCGGGCTCGAGGAAAGCAAATCGAAACAGCATTCTCCAAAGCAGTTTCGAAGTCGGACATCACAACAGTAGGATTTAAATTTGGTTGCAACTGCAAAACATAATGCAACAAACACTCACATGCTGCCTGTGTTTTGTGTGTCACTAACACATAAATTGCAGGGAAGGCATAGTCAAAAGCAAATGCATGCAAAGTACAAAATTGCTTGAACAAATAGGGTGAAACTTTAAATGTACCATTGATGTGAAGACTCGTTGATCTTTGTAAAGCATTCAACAATTCGTCACCAGCGAAAACAATACTAATTGATCCATCTAAAGCAGTGAGAATGTTACGAAAAATGGTTTCCCGTGTAGTGTTGTCGAGTACAGAGGATGTTGTTGCAACAGATCATTAAACTTTGAGCATCCCCTGGAATTGTTGGTTGCGAGCCACGACGATGCCGTGCCAATGTGGATTCGATTGAACCAAATGCAACCATGTGTGCTGCATTCGGAAAGCGCCTCTGTTGGTAATCACTTCGTGGAAGCTAAGGTGGCCTGACATTACAAATGAAGACAAAAGAAGAGTAAAATAACAATCAACTTTATTTCTCTGTCCGCACTGGAGCAGAGCAAATAAGAGTGACCAATACATCAAATATAGAGGGCGCTAAAAGTATAAGATAGGAAACAAATACATAATAAGGACCGTCCACCATACAAGGACACCATAGTGACCACTTATGGTACTATAAACCTAATAGTATACAGTAAAAACCAACTGTCTCGATTCATTTTCGACAATCTCACTAAATGGTGTAGTTGTTTCAGCTGCTCTTTTTTACAAGTTACTTTCAAATTACTTTCAAGTTCAATGTTATTTGCAAGAACCAAATAATTATGTGGTTTTTTAATATTAAATTCACCATCTTTACAAATGGGCCATCATGGGATGGGCCATCATCAAGAATACATCGACAGTATTGTGTTTAACCTTTATTTGAGTACACTCGAAAGATGTAGCCTTCTACAAGGTAGTTTGAACAACCTTTCTTCCTGCCAGCGATTTTCATTGTGAGTAATTGCAGGATTGATGAATTAAAATTAATAATAGAATGATTTGTGGTTTAGTTGTATATATACGAAAATGAAAAACATTTGCGGGCTGACGGAACTGAAACGCAAACGCAAATAATCAAATTTGCGTTTCTGATCCGCCTTGTTGGATATTAGAGTGTACAGCTAGGCTGCCTGACATCATAATTGAGAAAAGACATGTTGTAGAACTTGGAGACTCTTTATTACTCCAACCAGCTCGGTACAAAGTCTGCTAAGAAGTAAGTAATACATAATACGCCCATAGAGGGCGGACAATCTAAACAAATATTACAGAGGTCCAGAATGGATATCTCTACAACAATAAACATAAACCATACATAATACATCAGATACAATAGTTATACAGGACTATAACCAATATAAGAATACACATTATGATAATATAAAACACAATAAAACTAACAATCCAGTCCTCTATAGTTTTGTAAAACTATAAAATCATAAAACACTTATAATCATATTACAAAACCAAAGTATACAAAAACCAATACATCAAAACACAATAATACATTCAGGTAAACCATGACAAATATAAACAGTCATATCAAAAACATACCACTACACAAAAAAACATCCCAAAACAATATACCAAAGTGATATACTAAATTATATAGTCCATAAATTAAAACACATGAGAACACATACAGCAACCGCATAAACCCCTGACAACCACTGACTCTTATAAAATTGAACCAGTAAGGGTACTAGGCTCCGCATGTCAGACCAAACAGCGAATCTCATGCGCGTTCCAACAAAGCCCGCGTTCGCCAGCTGCAATCTTAACAACAATCAGAACCCCCATTCCAGCCGAACCAGTAACAAAAATCATAAGCGAACGATGTTACTATTGTGGTGGCAAGGCGAGGACACAACTACGATAACTGTATTCTCAAAACCAATAAGAAACCACTAAAGAAAATTCAATTGATCAAAACTAAAACTTCAACCAAAAATACGGCACACAGATCGACAAAACATCCCAATCAACAACAAGGGTATTTGTCTGAAAAATCAAAAGTCCCACAATCAGAATCAATAGAAAAAACAGACTCACAATCGGAAACATCCTTAACTTTGGGTACCAGCAAACCAGATAAAATTTCAGAAGGCAGAAGCGAGCGGCATTCGATGCCATCCACCATCCGAAACATCTCGATACTACACTCCTTATAACGATGCCCGATCTTATGACATCAATAACACAAAAGTTTACTAAAAAAACAGACCCAGAATGCGACTCTAAACCTTCAACACACGTCTGGGTTCTCAACACCAGACATCAACTCAACATCGAAAACCAATGCTAAGGACCTCTCAGATGGACACCACTGAACCAAATCTTCATGATCATGATCAAAAGGACGACCATCCCAATCAGCATCTAACAACTCACACTCCGGAACAGTCAAAATAGGAGAAACCTCAAATACTGGTAAGGGCATCCGACACAGCTCAGCCACCGGACAACCTAGATCATCACAAGAAAGAAATTCCTTTGATGCCAGATGTTGCAGCATCCCTAAAACTAAATCAGCAGATGACAAAACCCGATTGGAACAATCATCCACATCATCGTATTGACCAGAACAAGAATCCCTCGCAATGATAATCTCATCACAAAATGGATCACCAAAACCACTAGGCTCACACAATCCTTCATCGGCGGTCCAAAACAACTTCACACACCTTTTCAAGTCCAATACTAGAAGCAGTAACTGGATCCTCCGACATCTGATACAACTCGGAACCAAAACAATAACTACATCCACGATTAAAAGCCATGAAAACCATCTCCCAATTCGAGGTATTTAATGTTATTATCCCCGATTGGCATACATAACTAAATCCAACACTCAAAGGCAAAACATTGTTGGCAAATACCAAAAGATCATCGACACTGGATGGTAAAACAATAACCGAACTCTCAGATTGATACATCTCAACCTCCGATGACAAAATATGAACTTGAACCATGGATGTTGAACCTCCATCAGTATCCGATGACAATTCAGTATGGTTCACAACTACTGGAACCACAAGATTATCAGCCCCCGAATTAGACAACTCCTGATGATCTACTACACTCTCACCAGCAATCGCAGTCGGCCCCCCAATAGGAGATCCTACATGCAATGATTTAGGAGTCTCACTTAGGCCATCCCTTGTGGTCATGATTAACTGGACACAACTAGGGTTTCCCGAAACAGGAACAAGAGAAGTCTTTAATCTTGGAACACACAGAACAAAATAATACAGACTACCACACTTGCAAACCATGAAAATCTCTTTCTTCCAATCAGGAGTAAAGAATCTAATTGCCCCCTACTGGCAAATACTATTGAAACCCGAAATATCTAACCTAGAACCCGACAATAAATTGCAAGGACTCTCAGGAGAATATCGAACATTTCTAAGAGTCAATTTCCACAGTTTTCCGCTACGCAGTCGATATCATAAAACAACATCACCAATTCTCATAACAGGAAAATGATGAGTTCCTTCCTTACAATGTTGTTCCACTTTGGTATTTTCACTAAATGTTGTAAACATATCACGATCACGACAAATATGATTTGCCGCCGTCGTATCATAAATCCACACATCAGGTATAACTCTTTCCCCAGGATACGGTAATCCGATAGAAAATTCAACCCCTTTATCCAATCGAGTTTTACATTTCCGGGCAATATGGCCCACCACATGACAATAATGACATAAGCCATTAACCGGAATATTACGGCAACCAAACGCACCTTCACTAAAACCCACAAAAGGTTGTTGAAAAGGCAGCTGGCACCTCACCGAATGCAATCGATCAGGTGGATTAAACAACTTTCGAGATGGACCATGTCCCCTTCGGTCTTCAAATTGATAAATTGCTCCCACAATAGGTTGGACCTCAGTTGGTAAACTTGATATACCCTCGTAATGAAGCATCTTAGTCCAATGACTAAAGATGAAATAATCACCACTAATTTTTCCAAAAGCTAACAATACAAGGTAAAATCAAATATGGCAAAATAACTCAAAGAAATTAAAACTACCAAACATAACCAAAATAAATCAGCTACCCAAAATTCTAAATAAAGTTGATCCCAAACAAATTTAAAGTAACTTCAATTAAATATAAACTACAAAGTTACTAAACCGAAATGAGGTTCCAAAGTTCTATAAATTTAAGAAAACAAATTACAACAATAGGAACTAAATCCAGACAAAATTCCAAACAATTCCAAAAAAACCCAAATAATTGAGTAAACACATCAGAACCTCAATCCCTAATGATAGAAGACAGTAAAGACTAATAATACAGACAACAAAATATTTTAAACTCAACCAAATAAATTCAAGTATAAAACTTAAGTCAAAAGTCAATTTAAGAAAAACTCAGAAACTCAGATGAATGAAAACTGAAACACCACACTGAACCCAATCTCCGCTGAATCTTTGAACTTCCTCGCTCAATACAATAAATTCCAACAATAAAGATTGATGGAAGTACATACACTGACACTAGGTGCAATGTGTCAGGATTGGTGAAACGGTCAGTTATGGTTAATAACAGTTTAACAGAGTTTCACAAGAATAAATCGAAATCTCAAAATTAATGTTGATTCTCGATGTCTTCTTAATGTTGATATATTGTTCGTAAATCTTCAGTCACAAGCTGGGTATCGTTTTCCACTCTGCTTGGCTTCAAAATATCCGTTGCTCAATTCCTTCACGGAAGAGATAATTAACCTTCGCGGTTAAATCCAAAAATTCAGTTCCAAACGGCGAAAATCCATTCCTTAATGTTAGTGTTCTATGATTAACACTCAGAAATAGCTTTGGAAACATAGGCAATATTTAATCCTTCTCTTCTACCGATCACTTCTTTTGATGCAGTCGGATCTCGTTCTCCTCTTGCTCAACCTCTAGTCTCAATATGTACTTTAGACTTTCCATAACAACCAGCTCGATCCCAGATAACACCAATGTTGCATGCAATGTTCCAAATGGTACTTCTTCTAACATTGCTGCACTGTTGCCAACAGTGCAGCAATGTTACCAACAGTGCAGCAATGTTGCCAGCAATGCAGCAATGTTAGAAAAAGTATCATTTGGAACATTGCAGCAACATTTGCAATGTTGCAGCAACATTTGGTGTTACCTGGGATGTGATTGTTCAAATCCTTGATCTTTCTATCTCTGATCGTCTGTGTAGTGCTAACTACCACCAAATCATCAACGTAAACTTCAATAATCATATAGTCTCGTCCCTGTTGGTAGTCATACAAACACGGATCATTAGTCATCTGCTCAAACCCGGTTTTGATGAGAACCTCGTGTAATTTCTCATTCCAACATCGACCAGTTTGTCGCAGTCCATACAAACTCTTGACTATTCTGCAAACTTGATCTGTTCCTCCAACCACGAACCCCTTAGGTTGTTTCACATAAATCTCTTCTTTCAGATCGCCGTGCAGATAAGCTGTTTTTACGTCGTACTAGTCCAATAGCAATCCGTACTTAGCCGCCATGTCCAGTAGTAACCGCAATGACTATCTTCACCACTGGCGAGAAAATCTCGTTGAAATCTGTGCCCGGCCGTTGCCCACATCCCACGGCAACCAGCGGTGCTTTGTAACGGCTTACAGACCCATCCGGATTCGTTTTTATTTGGAACACCCATTTGGACTTCACCGGCTTTGCATTGCTGGGTTTCCTTTCAATTCTTCATGGCAACGAAGTGATGTCTGTCGTCTAATAAATGACATCAAATGGTGAAGGAAGTGGAGTGGTGAAGTAACATTCAGTCTCTGATTCTGTTGGAGTCCCAGGTAGCTTAATGGTAAAGCACCCAACTGGCAATGGGGGGATCTGGATTCAGGTCCCGGTCCAGGCTCCAATGGAGTCTGGGCTGTTTGTTTTTCACCAAGTGCTGTAGTTATGAGAACATTAAAGCCATTGATTTCCAACTTTATTTTCAATGTGTTCTCGTGTTGTTTTCTAATTTATATACATCACCTGAGGCTGAGGTAACATGCGGTAGTTCTAAGTTTCCCCGCTAGGGGTTACTTGCCATTGTGATTTATTGTCCATGGCAACGAAGTGATGTCTGTCATCTAATAAATGACATCAAGTGGTGAAGGAAGTGGAATGGTGAAGTAACATTCAGTCTCTGATTCTGTTGGAGTCCCAGGTAGCTTAATGGTAAAGCACCCAACCGGCAATTGGGGGATCTGGGTTCAAGTCCCGGTCCGGGCTCCAATGGAATCTGGGCTGTTTGTTTTTCACCAAGTACTGTAGTTATGAGAACATTAAAGCCATTGATTTCCAACTTTCTTATACAACATTAAATATCTAATTTTTGTGTTGGCCACAAGATAAATTTATTTATTTTTGCAAATACCCACTGCCGGACATTCCAAGCCAGGATTAAACAGGGAATTAATCCACACAGAATATTTTGAGTGAAATCTAGATCACATTAAGCAGCATGTGGTTGCCTAATGGAGGGATACAGATTTGGCAAAAAGTGGTTGTTTTGACAAGTGGTTGTTTCCAGGAAAGGTTTTACTGTACAATTTATCATCAATTCTCAACTATACAATATTTACATTCTGTATTCCAGATAATTTTAACATCAAAAACAAAAATATTTCTTTCTTGGTTTTACCACCATTTCATTATGGTCACCTATTTAAATACAACGTTATAGCATTTACATTAAAAAAGGTAAGCCTAACTTAAAAGATTTACAACCACAATTTTTTTAGTGTTAACTGCAGCTCCTAAGTTTTTTATTTTTGCAAGTTTTTGTAATGTATACAACATCTACTTCAATAATGCATATCCATTCAATATACAATAATTTGTTTTTAATGGCAATTTGGTTTAGAATAATAAAATTTAACTACTTTATCTTCTGCCGGTAAAGGCGAGTCTGACTAAACTTTATCCAACAATTCGTGCCCGAAACTGAAAAGTGAACTTTTTTACATTGTACTGAAAGTATATATTGTTGCATCTTATTTTAATCTTCTAGTTGAGCTGTTTCGAAAAATCATTGTTTTGTAGCCAAAAAATGTGCAATACATAAACCCAAATGCAATTAATTTTTTAAAATATTTTACAAGCGTTTTCGTTTTTTAACAATGGCATGCACATTTTTGGACTACAAAGCAATGATTTTTCGACTCAATTCAACTAGAGGAATAAAATAAAATACCACAATATTGTTGCGTGACTCGTGGGGACACGGAGCCAGCAACAAAGGTTTTAGGATCGTTAACTAAATAATTGTAGCTCAAGCAACCGCTCACGAGGTTTCCTAATTAAACACACCATTACGCCACCATTCCTGATTAGACACAATAAAGAGACGTTTAAAACAACATGACAACTTTAATGTCGGTCAAAGTAGTCATGATAAAACAAATACATAACACTTCCGATTTAGTCATAGCAAACGACTAACTCGGACAAATACATCAAATAAAGTTTCACAAATAAATATGAAATGTGTTAGTACACTTCGCAAATATAATAATGTTTGGTGAATGCCTAAGGCAACACAGTGACAGCCCCCAAGATTTGGAGTTTAAATTCAGATTGTGTAAAAGGAAAAGATTCGGTTCATTATGAGTTAGTACACTTACAATTCGACATTACCATTAATGAATGGAACTCTTAGCGAGCTCAAGAGAGACTGCCTAGCTCTCGCTTGATCTTCGCTTCTTATAGGTGTCATCTCGTGCCTGATTGGCTGTGCATGTCAATCATGATGACGTCGTCATCGTCATCCATCTTCAGCTCCCTCTGGTGGTGGTGTCTTGAATTTCCAGTTGGTTTTGCTCCATGTGGTGATATTTTTGATGACTCTGTCTTATACATCTATGGTAGATTCATAGGGCCATCTACTTTACTATATTATTATGTTATGTGCTTTTATCCACTATGGCAGTTCTATAGGACCAATCGCACTGCTACGGTCGGTCTATAGGGTCATACCGTAACAATATATACTTTCAGTACAATGCACAAATCATTAACCAATGGGAATTTTGTGCACGAATTGTTAAATAGAGTTTAGTTTTTGACAAGTAGACAATTGGTCATTTTTTCAGCATACCATAAAATTGGTGCCACAAAATTTGAATTGGTGCCGTAAGATTTGAATCGGTAACGTAAAATTCGAATCAGTGTCGTGAAATTCGAATCGGTGACAGAAAATTCGAATCGGTGACGTAAAATTGGAATCGATGCCATAAAATTGGAATCGCTGCCGTAAAATTGGAATCGCTGCCGTAAAATTGGAATCGGTGCCTTAAAATTCGTATCGGTGCCGTAAAATTCAAATCGGTGCCCTAAAATTCAAATCAGTGTCGTGAAATTCGAATTGGTGACGTAAAATTCGAATCGGTCACGTATAATTCGAATGGATGCCATAAAATTCGAATTGATGCTGTAAAATTCGAATCGGCGACGTAAAATTTGGAATGGTGTGAACACCAATGGAGCTAACAAGAACGCGTTACTTTTCTACAGTTTAGCAATGTAACGTAACTACAGTAACATTACTTACCATATTTGTGACTACAACGCAACTAGTTACTCAAAGTTAGTAACGTTGGCGACAATGACATGTAAGGATTTTATTATCAATTAAATTGGTGTGTTCTCTTTATTCTACAGTACAAATTTATTAATAAAAAATTAGCTGCATGTGTTGATGAGCACAAAATGGAGCTTTGTCACAACCAGTGTATATTAGAGAAGGTTGCTTTAAGAAATTTTACTTGTCAGTAAGTTTTAATTATACAAAATTAATTTTTTTGAAACAAGTAAAAGTTGACTAATTGGCTGATTTTGAATAAAAATTATAAAAAATTTTCCCAGATTACCTTTCTTGCCTAATACACAACAAAAACCCTGCATTGCAAATCAGCTAACATGTGATTACTTTCAACAACTGAATAAAATTGCAAATAAAAATCCACTATTTGTATTGTCATTGCCCCAACAGAATGTGAAAAAAACTGTAGTCACTTCACATTATTATTT
>JH430442.1:1605-11693 GCA_000239455.1 Strigamia maritima | reverse complement strand
CAAGTTGGAAATGAAAGTGATTTTCACACTTGACAAATTATTCAATCAGCAACAACAATTGCAAATTGAAGCTAAGAAACCGTCTGATTTTATTATGAAATTTAAACGAACATTTCTTTTTCTTATGTATTGTCTTTGTTTGTATTTCATTTATGAGCAAGTCAGAACATTCACAGCATACTCTACATATGAGACAATTGAACTTGTACAGGAAAAATATATTCAAATGCCTTCAATTGTTACATTCAATGAACCTATTGCAATATATAAGGAAAAAGAAATAATTAAATCAATAAATCAGCTGAATGATTCGTGTGTAGAAGATATTGATTTTTTGGAATTACTTGACAAACCCTCACGATTTGCAGGCAATGCTGACCTTTTATGGCAAGAATCTGCAAACATGGAGAGTTATGACGCGGGTGACGTAAGACTTTATCTTTGTTGAAGGAAAAAATATACAATAATGCAAATTATATTGTAGTATTGCAGTTGAAGTTGTAGTACCTACTGTATAATTCAAAGAGTGCTTTATAAAAGTTCCGGGATAGCCATACACCCTTATAGAAATGGTTTGCAGTTTTGCCAATTAAAAGTGGCAGAATATGTTTATTTCATAATTTATCTGCAAATAATTTTTGCAGCAAGTATTTTTTACAGACAAATTTTTATGCTTAGTTCACACTGAACATGACGTAACGTAACGTAACTTAAAAAAAATTTACGTAACTTAAGGAAAGTAACGTATGATTTTGTTCACTCTCTAGTAAAGGTAAATCGACTAATCACGCAATTTCTCGTTTTATCCTGTTTGTAATAGGACATTGGTTGCTATAATTTCTTAAGTTACGTTACTTCTTACTTCAAAATCGATTTTGAAGTAGGAAGTAACGTAACTTAACAAAATACAACAACCAATGTCTCATTAGAAACGAGATGAAATGTGTGACGGTCATTTCTCCGAGGGCATTGTCTAGTGACAGTGACCACGAGGAGAGGGTGTTTACACACAAAATCTAGCCGAGATAAGGTTCACACTAAACATGGGAAAATTGCAGTAAGACAGATAAAGAAACGGGAGACCTGATTCTCAAATCATGACAATATTTAATAGTAACATTAATCGATAACAATAAATATACCGAGGAACATATATATATAATAACAATTAATACTAACATTAGGGGCTAATTACTGAATACAATAACGAATATAAATAACGAGTGTTCTAGCTTCCGTTCCTGGTATCCTTAGTGGTTCTAAAGGAAAGGGAATCCATCAATCCGTCTAACGGTTGACTTTCTTAGCCGTCACAAGGTTTGGGCTGACCGAGTCAGGTGACACGGTTCCCAGACAGACAACAACCGAGGATACGGTGATTTCACCGTATCACTCGATAACGAGACATAACGATACTATAAATACCGGAGAATGAGCGTAGATGAGTGTTACTTGGCGATAAGCATCGCCTAAGCTGAAGATCGACGTTCCGCATCGTAACATGCGTTCAGGAATCATTATTACAATCGAGTATAGGATGGTCAATAACTGTCTGTACCACTAAGACCACTCACCGATGTGTCATTATATGTGCTTAGGTTGAAATGTATATTCGCGGTACATATGCTTCCGTGACATAAATGCCACGACTACTACGGTCTTTACGGTTTTGCACCAGCCGGCTCATAGCAACAAAGCTTTTTGTACCACATAAATGCAAGTAACTGTTAGCAACATAAAAATATATCTTTAAGTGAACTTTAGGGGCACTTGAACTGAGCTCTGCAAGCTCTTATTTAGTGGACACTCCATAGGAGGTCGGACTGAGGTCCAATGGGACATCAATACGACCTGCAGGGGCGGTCACTATGGGACAACAGGTGACTCGGTGGGATGTTGGACCAATCGGGACAACTGCCCACTAACTCAGGGGATTCTTTCACCTGTTGGGGTCATTACTACATCATAGAAATGGGTCACAGATGTGATCAATTTCCCAGATATACACAAAGGAGAGTAATTATCATGGTCAACTGACCACAGCAAATTCCTATCACAAGATAACTTCCCATGTTAGAATAATAATATATCATATTATTATTCACCATAATTCATAAAATAAACACACTTATGAAATATTTACTTGTCAAATCTTATAAAGCTAAGCATGAAACCAAAGCTAGGTAACATAAATAGTCAACATTTGAATGTGGCGCGACTTAACAGTCAGCGCCATCTAGTGGTAGAATAATAAGGTGATTTCCGGGATTCGACTGTCACAAATGAGAAATTGCATGATTGGTCGATTTACATTTACAGTCTACAAACAGAGTGAACAAAATCATACGTTACTTTCCTTAAGTTACGTTAAATTTTTGTAAGTTACGTTACGTTACGTCATGTTCAGTGTGAACTAAGCATAAAGTCTTCCGATGCAACTATTTATTTGCAATAATTTACTGCAGCAAAAATTTGCAGTAGCAGATGTTTGCAGTAAAATTGTGATTGTCTGCTAGTGCTCAAAAAGCTGCAGGTCTATTTTCATGAGGGCAGTACGATTATGGTGGAAATCTCATAACAATAAATTTATAATAAAGCCATATAACCATGTGACAGAGTCGGATTCGGCATCGCAATAAGAAAATATGTTGATGGAATCAAGCGACTTTAACACGATATTACCCTTTAAGTACCGAGATAAAGTGCGCTAAATGGTTTTAATTTTATGTAATACTACTTTAATTAGTTTGATTCATATCATGTATCAACAATGGAAAATTTTGTGACGTGGGATATTTGAAATTTTCCATTGTTTTTGGGGCTGTGACTAAGTGGAAATTTTTTTTGTGGAATTTTTTATTAGTGGAAACGTGATCTCCTGGTCTCCCTTTATACCCTTTATTTCTGTGTAACATGAATTCTGATACACCCTGTATATATGGAATGATATGAAGGTCAATTTGGCGAGGTCAATTCGGCAAAGACAATTTGGCGAATGGTCAATTGGGCGAGCAGTAATTTGGCGAATTTGTCCTAGACCCGTATTGTTTGTATTACGAAATAAGTATTATAACTTGTTAAAGAGTAATATTGTATACAATTGTGTAAATTAAATAGTAGTATTGTGTTAAAGTCGCTTGGTTCGATCACCATATTTGTATATTGATTGCGAGGCTGAATCCAATCCCGTCACACCGTGGTTTAATTTGTCACAATACTTTCATTTCTTTTTAGTCTTTTGCTAAGAATATGGCAGATTTGTATTCAATTTTCAATGTAAAACTTGGCAAAAAATCTGTAATACCAACAATATTTGGAAAAAACATCCACTTACAAACAGGTACTTTGTTTCAACATAAGAATAAAAACATCCATTAATACGTGCCATTACTTTAAATCTAAATAAAATAAAGTAAAATTTCTTTAATTTCTAACTACTTATTATACAGACACGTCATTTTTCCAAATTATTCACATTAGAGGATTTGCACACTTGAAATTTTTACAAATGTATCAACGTATCAACGTATGAATGTATGTTTCATACGTAGATACGTTGATATGTGATTGTTAAAACTTACAGATCAACGTAACAATTGAATTCTTACGTTGGTCCATATGTTCATCGCCTGAATGTATGAATGTGTGAATGTATTGTTATGGGCATGCGCATAACAAACAAATCGGCTTGCTTCCGCTTTTGCAAACCGCCATTTGCAAAAATGACGGGGCAACGATAGGATAGAAGCTGAGAACGCAGTATTAGAATATTAGAATTAGAAAATAATGAACCATCGCTGCCACCAACACCAACACAACATCACCATTGACTGCAACGGGTATTCGAAACAAGTCCGAATGACACCAGCATCAGATTGATGTTGTTACGTTGTTACGATGATATTTTTGTTTGTGCAAGCACTTATCACGTATTAACGTAAACATACAAACGTATAAATTAAAAAGTTGTACGTTTGTACGTTCATGCGTATATACGTTTTTGTGATCAGCGCAAATCCTCTATTACCCAGGTAACACCAAATGTTGGTGAAACGTTGCTGCAATGTTTGGAAATATCATTTGCAATGTTGCATCATTGTTGCACATGACACTTCTTCTAACATTGCTGCAATGTTTGGAAATATCATTTGCAATGTTGCATCATTGTTGCACATGACACTTCTTCTAACATTGCTGCACTGTTGCTACTTTGCCATAATGGTGCAGCAAAATTATAGCAATGCTACTGACTATTATGACACTGTTGCAACAGTGCAGCAATGTTAGAAGAAATGTCATGTGCAACATTATAGCAATGTTAGAAGAAGTGTCATGTGCAACATTATAGCAATGTTAGAAGAAGTGTCATGTGCAACATTATAGCAATGTTAGAAGAAGTGTCATGTGCAACATTATAGCAATGTTAGAAGAAGTGTCATGTTCAACATTATAGCAATGTTAGAAGAAGTGTCATGTGCAACATTATAGCAATGTTAGAAGAAGTGTCATGTGCAACATTATAGCAATGTTGCGTGCAACATTATAGCAATGTTGCGTGCAACATTATAGCAATGTTGCGTGCAACATTATAGCAATGTTGCGGGCAACATTATAGCAATGTTGCGTGCAACATTATAGCAATGTTGCGTGCAACAATATAGCAATGTTGCGTGCAACATTATAGCAATGTTGCGTGCAACATTATGACAATGTTGCTGCACCATTATGGCAATGTTCCAAAGTGCAGCAATGTTAGAAGAAGTGTCATGTGCAACAATGATGCAACATTGCACATGTTATTTTCAAACATTGCAGCAACATTTGAAATAACCATTGACAAAAGTCTAAGTTGATTGTTGATCAAATGTTTGTTACCAACATTGCAGCAACATTTCAAGTAATATTGACCAAAATCTAAGTTGATTATTGATCAAATGTTTCTTGCCAACATTGCAGTAACATTTGAAGTAATCATTGACAAAAAATCTAAGTTGATTGTTGATCAATGTTTGTTGCCAACATTGCAGCAACATTTTAAGTAACATTGACATACATCAAAACTTCATGTTTGTTTCAGTATGTGACGGTCTCAAACTGTAGTTTTGATAGGGAATTGCCACCAGAGTTTGCTATTGCATCTTTGGTGGCATATTCAACTAAGACAACAAATATAAATAAGTGGATAATAAATATCGCACTTATTTATAGCCAATATAAAAGTAATGGCCAATAAATATATAAATTATATATTATATTGACCATTCGCCCCATTTACCTCGATACTGTGAGTGATACAGGAAGTGGTCATCCATTTCCACAACCGGTATCACCCATTGGCTTCTCTGCTATCTCACATTCCAGAGGGATTAGCAGGGGTTGATGCAGGAAGTGGTAATCCACATTCCACAACCGGCATCACCGATTGGCTGCTCTGCTATCACCACATTCCAGAGGGATTAGCAGGGTATATAAGCTCATGTTCAACAGGAAGTAATGCTTGCGATGCTACTGAAACTGAACTGAACTGAACCCTGAACGGATGAAAACTTTGTTTGACCTGGTATGAATTATCGATGATTATTTGCCTAAATGGTTTGTGCTTTTACATTTGAGTGTATTTACAATGTGATATTCTTGAGTGTATTTATTGACGTGTATATATTATTATTATAGTATATTTTAATAGTGTATACCTTATATTTATATTCTTGAGTGTTATGTGTATTTATATTTAAAGTGTATTTTATTTCCCTGTGACGCCTATTTTTGTTGTATTAAGTTACAACCTTGTTAGGTAAATATGAGATAAACATGGGGCCAATATATCCTTTCTCCCATACATGTAATGGAAATGTATGTTGAGCTTTTGGCCGCCAATATTGAGGTATGCATCCTTTGTCACGGTGGTCCGACGGCATCAGGAGCAACAGTGACGGCCACTGATCGATGGTGGTACCGCGATAAGGCGACATTAGACCGGGCCAAACCAGGTTAGTAAACCAAACTGTTGTTTTCTCTCCCTCATGTCCCCGGGCCCTTAATGTAGAAATAACGCACTGTGTAAAGTGCGGAAAGTGGGTCAAACCGCTTAGGTCGCTGTTGACCATGGCTTGACCGTTTACACCTCTTTTTCTCTTCTGCTAATTCTTTATTACAGCATGTTGATTGCATTATTCTTTCCTGAATAGATGCAATCAATCCCTTTGATTCTTTGGATTGTGACAGACTTAAGTCAGCCATATTCCTCAGGATCATCATGATCTCCCCATTGTGTTAAGCCTAAGCACATGGAACCAAAGTAGGCCTAAGATATGTAAATAAGTTTATATTTGCATATCTTAGTATTTATATAATTGTAAGTGTAAATAAATTCTATGAATAAAATTAAAGAAACTATATTTGCATAATTTATTCTCGGTACTTTTTGTGTTTGTATCGTGTTTTATGCATAGTGGGTTGGACGATATTGTTGTAATATCGATCCCAATTCCACATTGTCACAAGTAGGTGCGTTCAATCCTGAAAAGGAAAAGTCACTTCTCCTTATCTGTCTTATGGAAAAGTGACTTCTCAATGAACACACTTAAATTGTTCATGCATTTTCATTTTCATTTGTATTTTTACTGTTTCAACTGTGGAATAAAAATTAGATTTCGTTGATAAAATTGTCTATTCCATCTTGGCTAATATATTTTATGAGAATCTGCTAAAAAAATTTGTGAAAAATGACGACAAATCGGGTACGGACATGACCGAACATCGTGGACGACGTAGGTGCACGTTCCGCGGCCACAATGTTCGGTGATGTCCGTACCCGATTTGTCATCATTTTTCGCAACTCTTACCTATTTTCATGCTGATTTCCCAAAGGATCCTTAGAATGTTGTTGAATGAAGTCCCCACCTACAAAATTGATCTAATCATTTCCAAGATGGATGCCACTAAAGCTATTTTTTGTGAACACTGCACATGTGCAGTAAAAAGAAGTGACTTCTATAAGGCAAAGAAGTTAGTTGTATTTGCCTTTTCTCTAAAGTCACTTAAGTCACTTCTATAAGGCAAATATGGCGTAAATTACGACATATTTGCCTTTTAAAAGTAATTTCAGGCAAATAAGTTGTTGTTATATTTGGTTGGTGAGGAGCGAGGAAACACACGTGTAGTCAAGTTGAGTTTGAAAAAGTAACTAGAACTATTTATTTATTTAAGAAAGGCTTGGCTCTATGAAGAGCTTACATTAGAGAGCTTACATTACACATGAAAAATATTTCCCACCAGGGATGGGTGTGACAAGGGGGATAGAGATATCAAAGTCCAACATTCCTCATCCCAACACTCTCCCTCAAACGACATGGGGGAAATCTTGTCTCACAACTGCGAGACCGAGATCTCGCGTAAACTGCAAGTGCTTTGGTGCAAATAGTCCCTTCGTGAGTATGTCGGCAGGCATCTCATCGGTTTGTAGGTATTTTACTTCTATCAGACCGTCTTCACTTGCTTGGTTTTGGAGTGAAAAACTGGGTTGACTACCAATTTCTCGGCGCTCTGATTGTCATTGAAGATTCGTACTGCCTCATTTCCGATGAATCCCAATTCGAATAAAACATTTCCTAAATAGATGGCTTCACGAGAACTGTCGGAAAGCGTCATATATTCGACCTCGGTTGATGACAGTGCGACTGTTCGTTGTTTCCTGGCTTCCCAGCAAATTGCTGCACCAGATAATTTGAACATGAAACCTGTGTGCGAGTGGCGATCATTTATGTCGCCGGCCCAATCTGCATCAGCGAATCCAGTTAAGACGTCGTCCGATTTGGAGAATTTTAATCTCAAATTTGCGCTTCCCCTCAAATAGCGCAATACTCGCTTCCCTGCTTTTATGTGTGATTCATCGAAATTTGTATTAAACTGTGACAATGCGCTAACAGAATAAGCGATGTCAGGTCGGGTAAATACCAAAGGGTACATTAGTGAGCCGACGAGCTTTGATAAGGGAAGTTGATGACTTCTGGATTTTTGATTGCATCTGCTTTGAGTTTTTCCAATTTGCTGTTTGCGTCAAGTGGAGTTGCAATTTTCTTGCAATTTTCCATTCCGAATCTTTTGAATACATCTTCAGGGTACTTCGTTTGCCACATGGTTATTGTACCATTTTTAAGGTCTTGGGAGAATTCTACTCCCAGACAATACGAAATTGGGCCGAGATCTTTCATCTCAAATTCGTCCATAAGTAAGTCTTTAATTTTCTTCATTGATTCCGTATTGTTCGTTGCGATGATGAGATCATCAACGTACACACCAGTGATAATGATCTCTTTCTTCGTTTTGAGAAAATAAATGCACGGCTTCGTTTTAAGTGGTCTTAATCCAAGTGTACGTAGCTTTGAGTCTAATTTTTTATACCATTGTCGCCCCGATTGTTTTAGACTGTAGATTGATTTTTGCAAAAGTAGCACTTTATCATTGTTTACGTTTAATAGCTCGTTTAGCATCTCAGGTTTTTCCATGTAGATTGCCTCATCGAGATCACCATTTAGGTATGCCGTTATAACATCCATTTGGTGCACAATTAGATCGTGTTTAGCAGCTAAAGCTGCAATAAGGCGTATGGAACTTGCCCTGGCGACTGGCGCAAAAGTTTCTTGGTAATCGATGCCGTATCGTTGGGAAAAACCCTTGGCTACAAGTCGGGCCTTGCGTTTTTCGATGGTCCCGTTTGCGCGAAGCTTTGTTTTTAATACCCAACGACTTCCAATTGTTTTTCAGTTTTTAAGTCGTTCGACTTCCTTCCAAGTGTTATTTTCAGACGGTAGTATTGTGTAAAGTTGCTGACTGGAATCGATATATCGGACGATATATCGATGGCCAAGTCATCCCGTCACAAAGACGTTTATGACGACTTGGAGCAGTTTTTAAAAGTTCTTTGAATACTTGCTATTTTAGGTGCAGTGGAAGCGTGCTGGGCCCATAACCTGTTGTTATATTTGGTTGGTGAGGAGCGAGGAAAACACACGTGTAGTCAAGTTGAGTTTGAAAAAGTAACTAGAACTATTTATTTATTTAAGAAAGGCTTGGCTCTATGAAGAGCTTACATTAGAGAGCTAAGATTACACATGAAAAATATTTCCTACCAGGGATGGGTGTGACAAGGGGGATAGGAATATCAAAGTCCAACATTCCTCATCCCAACATAAGTGACTTTTCATTTTAGGATTGAACGCACCTATTGTTTATTGCCAATGTTGTCACAAAACTGTTCCAACAGTGACATTAAACTTGATACCAACATTGGAAAATGTCAACATTCATTTAAAATCAGCAACGTTGCAGAAATGTTGCGAAAATACCGTAAACATTGCCAACATTCAGGTAACATTCGGAACATTCCAGCAACATTCGCGTGTTACCTGGGTTAGGTGCGTTCAATCCTGAAAAGAAAAGTCACCTATTTGCCTGAAATGACTTTTAAAAGGCAAATATGACGTAATTTATGTCATATTTGCCTTATAGAAATGACTTAAGTGACTTTAGAAAAAAGGCAGACTCAACTCACTTCTTTAGTGACTTTAGAAAAAAGGCAAACTCAACTCACTTCTTTAGTGACTTTAGAAAAAAGGCAAACTCAACTCACTTCTTTGCCTTATAGCACAGTGCTCACAAAAATAGCTTTAGTGGCATCCATCTTGTAAATTATTAGATCGTTGATGTTTCTCGACTCCAAACTACAATTTTAGTAAATAAAACCTGCCAATTTTGTAGGTAGGGACTTCATTAAACAACATCTTAATGATTCTTTGAGAAATCGGCATGAATATAGGTAAGAGTTACGAAAAATGACGACAAATCGGGTACGGACATCACCGAACATTGTGTCCGCAGAATGTGCACCTATGTCGGCCACAATGTTCGGTCAGTCCATACCCGGTTTGTTTTCATTTTTCGCAACTTTTATCTATTTTCCAGCAGATTCTCATGAAATACAGTATATTAGCCATGATGGAATGGACAATTTTCAACAAAATCTAATTTTTATTCCACAGTTGAAACAATAAAAATACAAATGAAAATGCAAAGAACAATTTAAGTGT
>JH430437.1:1165-22296 GCA_000239455.1 Strigamia maritima | reverse complement strand
TTTTGAAGATTTTCGACGTTTTCCAGTTTTCACTTTATTAAAGAGAAACTGCACCTTCGACAGAAAGGGTTGAAAATTTTTACTTTTCTCTATTTTTAATCGCACAAACCTCACACTTTGACGAGTTGTAATTATTTCTGCCTTTACAACATCTATATCGGATGGAGTTTGGACACAATGAACAAATTTTCGTGAAATTTTTAATACAAATTCGAGGTATTTTCGTTTTTCCCGAATAAAGTTTTTATTTTACGATATTAAGACGCCTACCACGGTACGAGAACATAAATTGCCTTCGTACTGACGAAAAATTGCAAACAGTTGCAAAATTACGGTAAAAACAGCCGACGAAAATCGGTTTTGAATCGTCTTTAGCGAATGGAAGCGGATGAAACCCCGAGTCCGCCATCGGCAGAAGACCGGCTTTAGTAAGATGTTGGTGGTGTTCGAGTAACTAGTTTTTGTGGCTGAAACGGACAGGAGTGCTGACTTCTTAAGGTAGATGGGCAGAATTAGTGAAAGATAGGTGGGCACAATTTTTGTTACCGTTTTGTAGTGCGCAATGACATAGAAAATTGAGTAGAACCATGGTACTTTTTTGCAGATTTTATTGCCAATTGGTAAAATCCGCACACAAAAACCCCTTTGCAAAATATTGGTGTAGATGTGTCATCAGTTCCTTTCGAAACAACACTCTTTAATGTCCCAAATAATTTTGGCCAGATACGAAAGTGAGAAAGAACTCTCCAAAAAAAAATTTTTTTTTATTTTATCTACCTAAATTAATCGAATGACTTGTCCTTAATTTTAGGGGATTCCTACGACCCAAACTCACTTATTTTGAGATTTTCGACGTTTTCCAGTTTTCACTTTATTAAAGAGAAACTGCACCTTCGACAGAAAGGATTGAAAATTTTTACTTTTCTCTATTTTTAATCGCACAAACCTCACACTTTGACGAGTTGTAATTATTTCTGCCTTTACAACATCTATATCGGATGGAGTTTGGACACAATGAACAAATTTTCGTGAAATTTTTAATACAAATTCGAGGTATTTTCGTTTTTCCCGAATAAAGTTTTTATTTTACGATATTAAGACGCCTACCACGGTACGAGAACATAAATTGCCTTCGTACTGACGAAAAATTGCAAACAGTTGCAAAATTACGGTAAAAACAGCCGACGAAAATCGGTTTTGAATCGTCTTTAACGCTCACCACGTACAAATCGACATGAATCGATACGATTTATGATAAAAACGGAAAAAAGATGTTTACCGAGCGTAACCCTTTCGATCCAAGTACGATCCAATGTCTCGAAACCCATCGCGGGCTAACAGACGCGATATACTCACGAATTCGACTGTTTTTTGGAATAAAATGGCACAATATACGAGTAAAAGCTCAAAACTGTCTTTTATTTTATTAGAAACACGATAAAAAAAGTAGAAAACTTACGAATTTCTTACGAAAAACGTTCGTTTGGCCGTTTTTGCCCCGTAGTATGCCGTCAAGCGAATTCGGGGGCAGCAACAATAAGACATCGAGTTTCTTACTCACACTCTCTCTGGACGAATATTTTGCCGCCAGTTGGCGCTGATACTCGTTTTTATCGGTTTTCGGCTATTTTTGGCCCGAAAACGCCAAAATTTCACAGTTTTGCATAACAAACTACTCGGATCCGTTATTTTGAATTAACCTGACTAAGGTTTTCATAGGTTTCGAGGTTTCTGCAAATTGTTTTATGATTTTTCACTCCTAGGCACTGGAATGCTGCAGACACTTCTCAAACTACTATATAAGCATAACTGCTTCTATATTTATTTGAGTGGAGTGAAAAGTGAAGTCTAGTATGGTGTCGCGAGGACACGGGCAAGGATCCTACTTATACGCTACGGGGCCGGCTTACCCTGCAAGCGGAAGATCCATACAAATTCCGTCCCGGAAGTCTGTTACACCGAAGGAATACTGATCTTAGTAATCAAGCTCACGTGCAATTATTTAAGTTTAAGGCATAGAGAGAAAGTACTTGGATACAGGGTGCTTACACCAACAATAAAGTGAAAAATGGCAGATTTTGCCAGATTTTTGCTCAAAAAATAAGAAAATCTTTAATAATTTTTTTATCCCTTTCTTATAATCCGAAATAAAGGCTGGAAAAATTATTTTTTTAGTGCTCACTTTATTTTATTTTATTTTCAGGAAAATTCAAATTCTGGAAAATTTATAAAAAATCTTTTTATTGAAAAAGTCATACAAGCATTAAAGGGAAAGTGAACCCCGTAAAAGTATTTTTTTGCCGCGTTGTCAAAACGTCGACGCCATTTGCATTTTCTTTCAAAATTATGCAAACTGACAGACTCTGCAAATAAAATTTTTTTTTGCGAAATATTTCTATATCGCGCCACTATTTAGATTTTGGCGGATAAAGTCAATATTGGTCAAGATTTAAAATGAGTCATGGAATCTGACATCCAATCGGATTGCAAGAATTACAGGAATGTGCTTATCTGGGGGATTAAGGGATTAAAATTTCAGAGAATTGCTTAAAACCCAGCGCACAAGCAAAAAAGTCTCTTTCTGTCGTCAAACCAGCTTCCAACACGAAGACTCGACAAAAGGCGTACGCTTCACCTAACCCGGTATCCAAAGCAAGAAAACAAAGTTCTGCGGGAAAACGGGTTTCAACTTCGAATAAACGACCAGTTTCGACCGCTGCAAATCAGCCTTCAGAAACTAATCAATCCAACACTACTAACACTCAGTGTGCCGACCACGTGGATCCTACGGATAATTTTCCAAACGATTCCGATACAATGGCAGTTCCGCAACAAATTGCCGACATATTACCTAACACTGTTCTTTTCGATCCTACTAAAATAGTAGATCTAGCTGCAAGCTGAACTAGATCAGTTCACCCAAAGAAAGTTGGATGTGGAAAACCACAGCCAACAAGAATTGGGCGCCGCGCAAACGCAAATTGACAATGCCGTTGCCGACAAGCAACAAGCGCTCATGGATTTACTAGTGGCCCAACAAGCAGCCGTTGCTGCAAGGGACCAATACAGTAAAGATATATCAGCTTTGAAATCACAACTGTCGACGCCCACCAAAAGTATGGGCATCTACGTTGACAAGTTGGACTCAGTGGCCAAACAAGCCACATAGGGAAACACAAGACCGATGGAATCAGCCATTCTATCGGATAAGATCAAAAAGATCAAATCACCCGTTTTGATGGCAATAAACTAAAAGCACGACTCTTTTTAAATTTGCTGACTAATCAAATTGTGGCATATGCAGCATTTCGAGACGAGATTGTGCAGTTGCATTTGGCACCATTCTTCGAAGGCGATGCCGCAGAGTGGTTTCTAAGGAACGATTTCCAAACTTGGAAGGAGTTCAATGAAACTTTTCGAAAACGTTTTGCTCCATCAGACGAATGTCTACGGGAAGAAATGGATAAGGTAAAGCAGACTGGCAACGACACACCCACTGAGATCTTGGAAAGATTACAGCGGTTGTTCGAGCAGATGACGGTGCCTATTCCAGAGGAAGAAAAAATGATCTACACTTTGGAGGCAATGTCAGCATCTGCTGCCAGATTAATTAAACAGTCTATAACATTAGATTGTACATGGCCCAAACTGTGTTCAGTTGTGCCAGACATTGAAAGAATGGCGAAACTCGAAGAGCGCCAAAAACAAAGGAGTAAGGCCAAAACTGTTATCGAAATCCCTAAAGCGACTTCAACTCCTAGAACTGCAGGACGACAAGTCAAAGAAACTCTTTGTAGTCCCAAAGAATCAAGGACGAGCAGCGGCAATTAGTGCAGCTGTAAAAGCAAAAATTTCGAACATCTTAGGAGATGCACGTTCGGCACCCACCAACGGTGGTTGTTACAGGTGTGGTGGAGGCCACTTCATGCGGGATTGTAAGTTCAAACCCGAGGACATGCACAAAGAGGCTAAAGCCAAGAGTGAGAAGGTTTTCTTGGTTCTGACAGAACTAAATAAACAATTAAAGGAATTAGGCGTTGAAGACTCTGATGAAGAGTCAAAAAACGAGAAGAAGCAAGCCCTAGAACAAAGATTACGATGGAGGCTTGCTTGACCATAAGTGATTTTCTAAGTCCAACAGATTTGGATATCGAAGATCCCATTTTGACGATATTGACACAACCCAACCTAACCCTTTAGGTGTGTTAAAATCAGAACCCAAGGTTGATACATTAATGGTAAACATTAATCAGAAAAAACCAGGCGCTTTGCCATACTTGACCGTCCAAATCGGCGGGAAAAAGGCAAAAGCATTATTTGATTGTGGGGCTTCACGGCCTTACATCAGTGGAGCAATGCTTAAACACTTAAACATGCTTCATCTTGTTGAAAGAACCAATGACAACACTGTTGTCGTAACAGGTGACAGAGTGACTAAGTCTTTTGGTTTATTACATTAAATATGTCATGGAAAACTGGGAAAGGACCTGTAAGATTTTCAGTCCTGCCCTCAGCATCCAAGTACCTACTCTTGGGAGGAACATGGATGGAGGAAAATGGAATCGTTATTTCAATGCCCTCAAAACGTTGGTGGTACATCGATTTCAATGAGGATCAGTTCCCATTCGAACACCCACCTTTTGCAGCCGATATGGCAGCAGCTATTATCAATAAATTCGAAAAAGAACTCGATGATGGGAGAGAACCCAAAATAAATCTAGAAGATTTAACAAGGCATTTGTTATCCAAATGCAAACTACAGGGCAAAGAATATGAAAAACATTGCAAATTGATCAAAAAGTATGAAACTACTTTTGATGAAAATGCTGGTTGTCATCCAGATTTGGAACATACAATTCCAACTGGTGACGCAAAACCATTCAAATGTAAAGAGCGGCCTTGCAATCCTGCAAAAACTGAGTTGTTAAACCAACTCACGGCCACTTTAATTAAAGGAGGATTTGTTGTGCCCTGTGAGAGCCCATACAGAAATCCAACTGTAATTGTCTCCAAAAAAGGTGGAACTTACAGATTATGCATCGACTTTAGGTGGCTAAATAAGCAAACTATTAAGGATGTATACACTATGCCAACAATATCGATGATATTAGGTTTTCTTGGAGGTAGCTACTTCTTTACAAGTTTAGACTTAACAAAGGTTTATCACCAAATCAAATTAAGTGAAGAGGATCAAAATAAGACTGCTTTCTCGACACCTGAGGGAACATTCAAATATACAAGAATGCCCTTTGGATTGTGCAATGCACCATCCGCATTTCAGAGAATGATGGACCAAATCTTGGGTGACATTAAAGGCAAGTTTGTCCTGGCTTACCTCGACGACATCATTATCTTTAGTAAAATGTTCGAGGAACATTTACAGCACATTGCAGAAATCTTGGATAGATTAAATGCAAAAAATCTAAAAGCAAGCCCAACAAAATCTTTCTTTTGTGCAGAACAACTTGACTTTTTAGGCTTTACAGTGTCTGCTGGCAAATATACGGCTAACGACACCAAAATCCAGGCAATATTGGATTACCCTGCCCCTAAAACTTTGAAACAACTTCAGCGTTTTATTGGAATGGTTGGATTCTATGCACCTTTAATTAAAGACTTGAATTCAATACAAAAACCTTTCTTTGTGCAACATAAAAAGAAAAAGTGGAATAATTTCACTTGGACACCAGAATGTCAAAAAGCCTTTGAGATTCTGAAAGATCTACTCACAGGAGATATCGTGGTACCTCTGCCCGATTTTGCAACTCCTTTCACCATTCGCACGAATGCAAGTGCTGCCGGTCTCGGTGCAGTACTCATGCAAGTAGATCCCAAAGATAACCTTTTGCACCCTGTAGCATACGCAAGTCGTACACTGCAAGGCGCAGAAGCAAATTACAGTGCTTCAGAACTGGAGTGCTTAGGAGTTATATGGAGTGTAGAAAAATTCAGACCCTATATTGAATACTCCAAATACACGGTTGAGACTGATCATTTTGCCTTCAAATGGTTAATGAACTGTGAACATCCTGCAGGCAGATTGGCACGTTGGGCCATGAAGCTTCAACAGGAAAACATAGACATTGTCTATAGGAGAGGCAAAACCAATGTAGTTGCTGATGCTCTCTCCAGACTTGGCACAGAAAGTGATGAAATCACAATCCACGACTAAGACGCAGAGTATGAAAGATCCCAATTGTACTCATTATTTTTATTGACTGACACTTATCATTGGAATATTTCAATGAAAGAGTTTGAGCAAGCTCAAAGAGACAATGAAAATCTCTCTGAGATTATGGATTGGTTGCAAACAGACCCAGAGGACGACACTCCCTGGCCTGATGTACCAACTGAATACACAAAACTCAAAACAGAGTTTACATTGAATAGAGATGGTGTGTTATTCATTTTTGCCCCCTTCAAATCAGATATTTATCTGGAAGATGTGGACAATTCAACTGGACTCAAAATTGTAGTCCCCAAGTCTTTGCAAGACAAATGCTTAGCATTAGTACACGACTATTCTAGTAGTAGACATGGTGGTGGTGACGTCACTTATGAGAGACTTAGGCGTTCTTTCTTTTGGGTAAATTGCAGACAAGACACTATCAAATATGTTGCAAAATGCGACAGATGCCAACGCTGAAAACCCATTCAGAGGAAACCAAAGGGTTTACTCCAACCAATCTCAGCTCAGATTGGCAGATTCGAAAGAATCGGCCTAGATCTGATGGGACCTAAACCAATGACGACCAATAGAAATAAATTTATTTTGGTTATTGTTGATTATGCAACTGGATGGGTTGAAGTCGTTCCTTTAAGGAATGCTAAAATCCTGACTTTGGTTCCCCATATTATGAGATTTTTTCAAACCTATGGTGTACCACATTATATTGTATCAGATAATGGCAAACAATTTGTTTCCAATGTATACAATGCACTATGCGAGAATGCTGGGATTATTCCGAATCGCACTTCTCCGTACCACCCTCAAACTAACTATACAGAAAGGATTAACAGAAACATTAAAATAATGCTTCAAATATTCACTTCTGAACACAAGCACTGGGACAGAGTGATTGGAGTGATATAAATTTCGCACTCCGTACTGCCCCATCTGCTACCACAGGTATAACACCTGCAATGGCGACATTTCTTAAAGAACTTCGACCATTTTGGGACAACAGAGACGTTGCTTACGACGCCCCTTTCGACCCAGAACGACCACATGACGCACTAAGAATGCTCATGAGTCCAATGGCTAACCTTTTGAAAACTGCAATCAGTAATAAAGAAAAGACGCAAATGAAACAAAAAACTAATTATGACAAACATAGGTCGGATGCTCAATTTGAAATAAATGACTTAGTCCTAATTAAAACTCATGCATTGTCAAAAGTGGCAATCAGATATTCTCAATCACTAGAAGACAGATATAAAGGTCCCTATGTGATTATTAAGAAAATTAGTAGCAATGCTTATGAAATTGCAAAGCCTATCACTTTACAAAGTAAGGGCCCTGTAAATGTTTCAGAAATGGGACTTTACATTCTCAGTGATAAACCAGTTGGCTGGCCTATTACTGATATCGATGATGACAATGGGGAGAACCTCACTGCACCATCACAAATTACCACGGTTGCTAGTGACGACAAAAAATCGGCTACACCGCAACACACAGATGACAACAAGGACATTGTCCCTGTTCAGTCATCCAACAAATGTGGAAAACCACAATGACTAATGATAAAAGTAATAAAATTACCAACCCATTACCCAAAAACGTGGCAGACCACCAAAAATTGTTTCAAAACCCAATAAGAATAGTGTAAAACCTGTCTTGTTGCCAAAGAGACAAATTAAACCCCCAAATAAATTAAACCTTTAATGAACATTGGAAAATATAAAATAAATTCTAATGGACACGGTAAAATAAAATACAGAATTTCATAATAAAATGCGATATAAATGTCAAGATTGTTGTGGAATTTATCGAGCTGCAAATAAAAATGATTATTTCAGTCGAAACCTTGCAAAAAACGTCGTTCCGACGTAATGCGCAAAGCGAACAATTTGCAAAGACCCAATCAAAAGACTGGATTCAACAAAACGTACAAACGTACAAAAACGTGACGTTTTGGACGCTTATATAAACACGCTAATTGAATTACAATTTATTAATTCAATTTGATCACAGTGCAAACACTATTAGATCTCCAGTGAACCGGCTTAAAGAACAGAAAACTTCCTTTTCAACCAACTTATGATGGCTGACAGCGAAGCAAACCTAATTGACTGTCCTGTGTGTGGTGGTTTAGGACAAGGTGTCAATGTGCACACTGGATTTCGATCCACCTGTGCAAACTACCTTGCCGACGGCAAGGTGAACCCACTACTGCCTTTGACCAAGCATTTCCGAGTTTTTGGCGCAAGCGCCAGCAAACCACGAAAAACACTAAAACGAATTGACGAAATTTATCACGATAATCGTGATTGCCGCGCGAAAAAGATTCGCAAGTTGATTGCCGATTCATCAGCACTGGAAGCGCGGAGACACATGTTGGCTTCCCTGCCAATGCCCCCACTTGCCTCTTATTGAGATCCAAGAAGGAAATCGACCCAACCAGCGAACAATTCGACCACTGTGCATGTTTCGGCCAACAAGGCCCAACATACGAAAAATTTGGTGCACTATTCCGCCCCAAAAGTGCCTTTGGACGAAGACGAGGTGAAGCGCTGAATGGCCGCCCACCCAGATTTATCCGAGAAAACGATCCGTGTACAATTACACAGGGACAATAAAAATGCGATAAATGCAGCACGAATTGCTAAAAAATACCCAGAGGGTAGAAAGGTCGCTGAATTGATATCAAACATTGAAAATGCGAAAATATCAGATGCAGCAAAAGTTGCGAAGTCTCAAAAGAGATTTTAGCAAAACAGAAAAGAGATAATGATCTCAAAACCCTGATCGCGTCATCCACAAGCCAAAAATTAAGTTATTAATTGTTGAATTTTTGTTTTTGTTTTAAAAAAAAAAATATAGTTTTGGCCGACCAAATTCGAACAAAGGGACTCGCGAAATTTATCATCATCACCTTTCGAAATTTAAAACATTTAAAATATAGTATTAGTATTAAGGACGAACAGCCCATAATAACAACGTTAAATTAACAAAACCTCTCTATAATAAACATTTATTCTTAAAACCTCACAACATTGTAAAACTTTTGAAAAAAATCATATTAAGGAGTGGGTAAGTCTTGGGTAAGTGTCACCTCTCTTGTTGCTCATTTTGTTTTCCGCCGGTGCGTTGTGTTTTGTTTTTTATTAAGGAGACTAGCTCCTTATCTTGGATGTTGCGGCGCTGTTCTCCCGTTGTCCGTGCTCTGGGTTCTGCCGACATCGACCCAGCTTCTTTGGAGGGGGGGGAGATGTGACCGTGTCACGACCCAGGCGCATGGCAACGGCGCGCATCATGTCCCCCTAGTGGACGGTGCGGACATGACCACTTCCGGTCAAGACAGGAAGTTAGGGAAGGCAGGTAGAGGCAGAGCGGATCCAGGGACAGCAGTTGTGAGTGTGCCAGCAACCAGTGCAGTCATGCATTGGCCAAGCTCTGCCAACTCCCTGGTTTCCCCTATGAAGCCCGGGTTCCCAGTTCTCTGGGCCCCGCCTCCATGAGCGAGAACAGTGGCTGCAAGTCCATAACAATGTGTTGCAGCATGGTTTGGATATTTCGACCACGCGGACCTTAGTTCAACCGCCATGGTCCGCGGGTCGGGTTTGATTAGCACATACCGGTGGTACAGACATATGAGTAGCAGGTGGAGGCTGACGCTGACCCCTAGACAACTGTAATAAAGGCCAAACACCCAAATACAGCGTCGTCTCTGCTATTTCACATGATGAAGGCGTCCAGCGCAGTCCTCTTATTCCCCCAGGTAGGGACTGTGCAAACCGCCCCAGTCACAAATATTTAGGACATATGATAGATAGAGATGGAATATCACCGGATCCAAAACTTATTAATACAGTAGCTAAATTTCCATGGCCGAAGAATGTAAAGGAATTTAGAGGATTCCCAGGATTATGTTCCTACTACAGGAAATTTATTCCAAAATTTGCGGACATTTCAACCTTAGTCAACCTTACAAAAAAGGATGAAAAACTTGATTGGGGACCACCACATGATGAAGCATTTGAAGCTTTGAGAAGATCACTTGTTACGATACCAGTTTTAGCCCATCCTAATTTCAAACAGCCATTCATGATCTCTACGGACGCGTCGGGATATGGATTAGGAGCAGTTTTGAAACAAAAGAATAAAGGAGAAGAACATGTTATTGCTTATGCAAGTAGATTACTTAGCAAGGCTGAACAAAATTATTCAGCAACAGAATGCGAATGTTTAGCTATTATTTTTGAGATACAGAAGTTTAGACCATATATATACGGACATTATTTTCAAGTAATAGCGGACCATTCAGCGTTACAATGGTTAAAATCAGTGAAAAACCCAAATGGAAGATTAGCCAGATGGAACTTACAACTAGCAGAATATGATTATGATATAATTTACAAGTCAGGAAAAAACATTTAAATGCCGATGCTTTTAGTAGACTTTCAACACAAGTAGATGAGGATGATATTGTTCCCACATCATTTCTTGAAAAAATGGACCTTCCAACAGAACAGAGAAAGGATCCAAAGTTGAAGGACATTATTGAAGCTCTGGAAAACTTCGAGATGATTCCGAAAAGACAACGATCATTGAATATGTATGTACTTCAGAACAAAATATTATTTAGAAGAAAGAATACTCTAAATACGGAATTGTATTTACTCGTCGTGCCATCACATATGAAGACAGATATACTCTATGAGATGCATGCTGCTTTACCAGGAGGACATTTAGGAATTGCGAAAACATGGAATAGAATTAAAACAAGATTTATATGGCCAAAAATATATTCAGAAGTAAGAAATTATGTATTATCTTGTGAAGAATGCGCAAAAATTAAAACAGATACTACAAAACCCAAAGGATTATTACAACCTTGGACGACAATAGAAAAAACATTTCAACAGATTGGAATTGATACATTAGGCAAATTTCCAGTAACTCCAAGAGGAAATCTATATGTATTCATTATGACAGATTACTTATCAAGAGGTGTTAAAGCACAAGCTGCACCGTCATGTACAGCAGTCGAGGCAGCTAAAGCACTTCTTAATAAGGTTATTTTGGAAGAAGGTAGTCCAAAGGAGATATTAAGTGATAGAGGAACGGAATATAGAAATCAAATGATAGACGAAGTCAGTAGACTATTTAAAATTAGACACAAGACAATATCAGGATACCACCCAAGAACGAATGGATTAACAGAAAGATTCAACAAAACTTTTGCAAATATGTTAGCTAATTATGTAAACGAGAAGCACACAGATTGGGATGAATTCTTATCATTTTTGATTTTCACATATAATAATTCGATACATGAAACTACGGGTTACACACCATTTTTCATTCAACGATGTCAAGAAGCAGACATCAATGTAGACGTAAATCTTGACTTACCGGGTAATCAACTTACCGTATTTTGTCGATTAAAGGCCGCCCTCGAATTACGGCCGCGCCCCTCGACTGTAATTCAAAATAAACGCCGCACTTGAATTACGGCCACGGCCATTATTCGAAGTTTATTTATCAGTTTTGAAGTAATGTATATTTCATACATTACTTCAAAACTGATAAATAAACTTACATTATTACATTCAAAATAATGTATTAACGTTTGCAAGTACTGTATATTTACTCTGTGTAGTAGAGAAGATCAAAGTGATTTCACAAGTCGTTTTTTCTCTACTATACAGAGTATATATACCGTAGATGCAAACGTTTTTAATAGCTAAATGCAACGTACGTACGTTCGTTTCATGTACGCAACTTTTTAAGTTGTTTTTAACTTTAAAAAGTTGCGTACATGAAACGCAATTTACGGCAAACGATTTAAATGCCGCCCTCAAATTACGGCCGCCCTCAAATTACGGCCGCCCTCAAATTACGGCCGCCCTCGAATTAAGGCCGCACCCCTCGGCCGCAATTTGTAATAAAGGCCGCGGCCTTTAATCGACAAAATACGGTGCATCTAAAACAATGCAGTATATTAAGCAAGCAAGGAAGATAGTAAATAAAAATTTAGAGAAAATATCAGCCAAAAGTAAGAAAAGATTCGATAAAAATCGACAAAAAACAGAATTTTTCCCAGGAGACTTGGTATATTTTAAAAAACCAAACTGGAAAGTAGGACTGAGTGAGAAATTATTACCACAATACTCAGGCCCTTGGGAAATAATAATGAAGACAGCACCAAACAATTATCAGATTACAAACCACACACGGAAGAAAATTGATATCGTCAATGTGGAAAGACTTAAAAAATTTAATAAACATGTAGACAAAGTAATAGAAGACATGGATCCACCACAAGTAGACTTTGCACTAGAAATAGAAATAATAGATGAAAATGGAGAAAAGCAAATAGAGAAAATACAAGATATCGATGAAAATCAAGAAAAAGAGGAAATTATGGAGAAATTTATCAATGATAACGATCAAATTGCATTAAAACCTTTATTTGAACCAGAAGGAATCATTGAAAATGATAAGAAAATATTAAGGCACAGTTATAACTTGAGAGAGCGAATTAAAAAACCGCCACCAGATGTCGTGGAACCAATTAGAAAAAATAGTTTCAGGCGGAGGCGATCAAAACGTATGACGAAGACATAAGTGATACGTCATATGGCATTTCCGGAAGAGTGAGAGATATAAGAAGAGAAGCGGATGACAAATTTCGTCACTTCTTCTTCAGGTGTTAGCGTGGCAATACACACTCGCTGAAAGTGGCCAGCTATTGCTAGCACATTACTTTTCTTTCATTTTCTTCTAGAAATATTTTCGAGGGTAACGTTTTGAATTAACGAGTATAAAACGGTATTTATGAATAGTATTTAAGTGTTTAGAAGGTTGAATAATGACAGTCACAGATTAAATATTAGTCCAGATAGTCAGTTATTCGAAACATCAAGTTACGGCACGGTGAAGACGACCGGCCAAGATTTTAAATTTTTTATTTAATTTTCGGTTAAATTTTGTGTAGAAATGAAATAGATAGGAATTGTGTTACAAAGTGTTATTATAATTATTGTTAAGGTACTTTTCTATTATTATATTTGTATAACAGTGTATTTTTGAACATTTTCACTTTCTTTTGATTTTTTGATCCGAATACGTGTATAACATGTCGAAAATGAGCGATAGCGATACGATAGAAATGAATACTCAGGATTTAGATTTAGATTTTGAGATTAATAACCCCACAACATCTAACTCAGATAAAGTAGCGGATAGTATTTTTGCGGAAATTGATCCAAATTTTATTAATGTAATTCAGCCGCCATTAGATTTAACATTTGCAGACGCGATTAGGCGAACTCATTCACAGGAAGATTTTTATTCTGATAAGTTGACTACTTCGGGATTACAAACACATCCGAAATATTTGGAGCCTAGTAATCTCCCGATGTATGTTTGACCATATACGGATAGAAATAAGTTACAAAATTTACAAGAGAAAGCCAAACCTAAGAAATTAGTTGAATCAACAATAGTTAGATTAGATGAATCGTTAGTTTCAACTACAAGTGTGAATTTTTTGGTTAGTGAATTGATAGATCAGCCATCAACTTCATCGACTGAAGTTTTATCAGTATTAGCTGATCAACCAGTTACTTTTGAATCTCATCCGAGACAATTTGCGTCGAATAAGGAGAGAAAGTGATATGAATTTCGATCGAGATTGCGAAAAGCGAACCAATTGAAGAAGCGTAAGATGGACTCCGAACGTAGATTAGATGTACCGGCAGTCGCAGCGAAACAGTATTATGCGGATGCACGGAAACATGTGAAACGAGTGAACCGTGGACAGCAAGATATTATAAATGAAAGGGACAATTTATTAAAGGCGATGTTTGAAAAGAATTACAACACTAAGGACCATCTGCATATATATTACAAATGGATTGAAAAAGATACGAGGCTTGTAAAGGAATTGATTTTGTGCCAAAGACAGGAAGAACAGGCAATATTATTGGAAAAACGAACTAAACCAACCGATCAAAGCATACAATTACCAGTACGACAATATTGGTATAAAACGAAATTAAACAAACAACTGTGACGATCTCGCTTTTCAGAACTCGGATATTAAGCAATATCTCAGTAAATATAAAAAATGCAGAATAATCAAACGTGGAAAAGGAACTTGCATAAAACCTCCACTTATCGAAATAAGAACATAAAACATAAAAACAACAGGAAAAATCTAGAGACTTGTGCAAACTGGATCGAAAATGAATTATAAATAATTACAATAACACAGGAACTTCTCAAATCATAACATTTATTCTGGATCATTGCAAAATACAATGATCCGATCCTAACATATCGAAATATAACAATAAAACAGATATAAACACAACTCATAGAAACTAAATTAATCTAATAGCAGGAAAACTTGCATTTAACTAATAAAAACTATAACTATAACAGAATAATAATTACTAAAGATGTTTTCCGGCATTCTTGGTCCTATTTTCGGGCTCCTAACTGGGTGCATAATGCAATCCATACGACGTTCGGGCTGTATATCGTCACAAACTATATAATGATACCACGTGGTATCGCCGATACGGTAAATGACACTGATTTACGATCGGAATCGATCATAAATCAGCCGAAGAGACACTGTGGAAACTTTACAAATAAATTAATAAGAAGAAACTGGTTAAATGGAATCAAAGAGATTCCTGGGCCAAAAAAATGACACTCCGCATTATAACCAAATACGTTGTTTCAAGTGACAATCCCTCCGATACGGTAAGAATTGTAACCCGGCCAGGGTGATCTCAGCATAACAATGCAAAGCCATACAATAAATTCACATACAAAAGTAATAAGTTATATTCTCGTTATATATACCTTCTGCTTTTTACGGCAGGTAAGCTACGGACTTTACGGATTTAAATCCTGCTGGTTCACAAACTACAAGGTGATACAGACTCTGAATTCACAGGTACAGTTATACACAAACAATCATACAGATTCACAAAATTCAATACAAAGACCTAGAATAAGCTTTTGCAAGAGCTTATATACCATGAAACCATGGGGTTTCTTGGGTTTCCCCCAATCAGGAAACAGAGATACTGATAAGCAGAGTATCTAATTTGCATATCAGTGATTCATAATGAGTCATATTGATTTGATCCAATCAGATCAATTCCTTGTTTGAGGTTCTGTGAACTCCTTAGAATATCTTAAATATTCAAAAAGCACATGGTAATATTTAGGGTTAACTTTATTTACATCTATAATAAAAGTATTCTTATCCCTAAATAGTCTTATATTACTTGATTAAACATTACAACAATATTTATTAACTATTTTGCTACAACAATCATCTTAGCGATGATTTTATCGTCAAATTTGTACAAACAATGAATCATCCAATTCATTATTTATTTGTGTTTCATATATTCATTAAAATATAATAAATATCTCCTTTATTTATCACATGAATAAATCAAAGTAATACTATATGAAAAACTATTATTTCCCTTTTTAAATTTGGCACGATTTTGGCAAATCGCGCCGTCTGGTGGCAAACTATACCTTACTACGGTATTGGATCGTCACACAACAATTAGAGACCGCGCAAGAATTATTTGAAAAATATGTTAGACATGGCCCAGTATCTCAAACTTTAGTTTTAGATTTAAAAACACCAGTTGAAATCACGATTATTAAACGAGAGGAAACGAACTCACATCGGTTTTATTCCGGTAAAAGCAAACATGCTGACTTGGCATGCATGCCGCCATCTTGACGCACTTGCAAGTGAGTGAACACCTGACTTGGTGTTACTAAAAACTGATTGACAGCAGGTGATGTCATCCAGACAAGCCACCTGTTGCTAGTCACTCAAAAAAACCAGTAATGTCGTCTGCTACATCGAGATTAGACAGACGACATTAACAAACACAGATAAATGTCACATATCATTTGATTATAGTCACTATTGGTTATTAGAAGACTTAGATTGGGAAACACATGTCATGCTCGATAAAATACTTCTATAATAGGTAATACTATTGTCAATCCGGTTAACAATATTTACAGCATAAGAATACTTTCCAAATTAATCACTACAATTGTTTTTGGATTTCTGTCAGTTATCCACGCTTAAAACTATCAGGACCAAACCACATGTGATCACTGAACAATATGAATTACTGTAAATACAACTAATACCTCTAACATTAGTCCGTGATCAACACAATTTATGATCACTCTCCTAAACAAGATTTATGAACACAAAAGTACAAGAACAATTAAATGGATGCAAATGTTTTGGCTAAAAGACTGGTCATACGACCACAATCCCCTTCTTAGCTGAAACATGTTGCACAGATATTAATCTATGATCCAGAGTTTATACTCATGTGACATCTTATCACACTGACAACTAGTGTTGCGCTTTTCCCGTATATCTACTCTATACAATTGGAAAATAAACAGTCACTACTGGAGTGTCAGTGAGCCACACTATATAATTATACACTTACTCTGATCACAAATATTATTATATAGTGCACAACAACATATTATGAAAAATAGCAATCCAAATAATACAACACTTAAATCTACACAATAACAACACAACACTAAACATTGTCAACTATCCATTCAATACAGTTATTAGAAGATTCTCTCTCTAGTTGGTCGCCGTGTTGGTGTCGATACACTCAAATTTGACGTACTCGGTGATTCCGAGTCTCCAAATGGCGGATTAGGACCCATCCGAGCAATGTGACCTGTTTGACGACATCTATAGCAAAGCCATCCCTCGTAACGCTTCGGTGGCTTGCCTGCTTTATCCACTTTAGCCTTTGAATTTTTATTCTTGCGTGTCGTCACATAGGCCTTTGTTTCCTCTTGGGGCTTATCCTCATCTGTTGTGCTACACAATCTCCTTCTATATTCAGTAAGGAGACACTCGGATACTTTCTTCCAAGTGAAGTCGACATCTTCCCATTGATAAATCATTTGGCGCTGCGTTTCATAGTCGACTCCACATCTGTTTAATAGCATAAACGCCTTTTCGTCGTTGTCTATGTTGACATTTACTGTCTCCAGGTCCTTAGTCGCTGAATCCACGCGTTCTATGAAGTCATCCATAGCTTCATTGGCATCAATACGCAAAGAGTGGAATTTATCTCGCAACATTGCCTTCCTTGCACGAGATGACGGTTCAAAAACAGTTTTGAGGTGTTCCCACACCAATTTTGTGGTTGGGTGCTTGTCCGCCGCCTTTCGATGCCTCTCTGCCAAGCTTTCGATGAGTATGGCCGGGATTTCAACTTGGCTTTGTTGAATTTCTTTATCTCGGATTCTGTGGCTCCTACTTTCAGCGGTTGAGCCGACCCAGTCTCGCTAGTGAAACAAAAGAGGTCAAATTCCTCTAATAACAGTTTTATATTCAACTTTCAGCTGTCATAATTTAATTTATCCAGAAATTCGATCCTTTGAGCAGCCGACGTATACTTGTCCTTGCTCATTGTGTCTGAAAATTTGAAAAACGGCCAGAAAAATATCTTGTACACAAATAATAATTTTTCCTTACAATACACGGCCCCTTAATTGGTCTTGGGACACTGAAAATTCACAAATGTATTGTCCTCGGCAAAATAAACCTCTGCAGGCTATTTTTCAGTTGTCACGATGAAAAATAGTTGAATCATACGATGACACGGTCGTACACACGTTGACAACTTCTCTAGGCGTATCCTCAACTTATAATCGCTCCAAAACGCCCAAAAATGAATAAAGTCCTTCACTCTGTCAAATTGCTGTGCTGGAGTTCCTCGTTTTGACTAGATAGTCACTCTGTTGTGATATTCTGTGTTTGTTTGAATTTATTCTGTATTGTATAAATACTTAATTATAGTTATTATGTTTAATTTATTTATATGTGTCCAGTAAGTCACTGTACAATCATGTTTTATGTAAAATACTAGAAGGTCCCGTGGAAATTCCACGGTTTATTATGTATTATTTTTATTATGTATTATTATTTATTATGTATTAGTACAGAAAAAAATGAAAAATTCTAGAAATTAAATAAAATAAAATGCTTTAAACTTAAAAAAAGTGAGTTTTGGAATTTTGAACCAAGATGTTAGGGACCCAATTTGGTTGAAATCCCGTTGAATTTCGTTGAAATTTTGTTGAATTTGGTTGAAATTCCGTTGAATTTCGTTGAAATTCCGTTGAATTTCGTTGAAATCCCGTTGAATTTCGTTGAAATCCCGTTGAATTTCGTTGAAATCTTGTTGAATTTCGTTGAAATCCCGTTGAATTTCGTTGAAATCCCGTCGAATTTCGTTGAAATCCCGTCGAATTTCATTGAAATCTTTTAAATTCTGTTGAGATCTCGTTAAAATTCGTTGAAATCCCATTGAATTTCATTGAAATCTTTTTAAATTCTGTTGAGATCTCGTTAAATTTCGTTGAAATCCCTTAACATTTTGTTGAAATAATGAATCGTGGAAATTCAAAACCAGTGGTTCATTAAAATCACATCAAATTCCATTAAAACCGGGTGAAACAAATCTCATCCAAACCTATTAATTTTTATTGAAGTCACATCAAATCCCATTAAATATCAAAAAAATTATTGACAGTTTACAAACAGAAGTGGGTCAGTGTTCTCATGTAGCACAACTCCACTATAAACCCGTGAAACATTAAATATTACTAATATGCTCAAAACCCGTGGTCTTTGTGTTTTTGACCAATTCTATGGTAATGTAAGACTGCATTCCATTCTGCAATAGAATGTAAGAATGTAGTGTTTATCAATGGTCAAATGTGTTTGTGTCAGATTTATATATTGGTCAGATTTAGTTGTGACGATTTGACTTTTTCCCAAAGTGCTATTCACACTTTACGATGGGGTCAAGACAGTAAAACTTGTGAAAACACGTGGATTTTCTCTTTGCTAAAAAAACCTCCACTTATCCCAAGGATAAGAACCAGTAACAATAAGATACAAACACACCTGCAAAACACTGAATTGGAAAGAGTAAAGTAAATAAACATGAAAACAAGGAATTTTCTCAAAACATAACATTTATTCCGGATCATTGCAAACTACAATGATCCGAGGTTGACTTAACATAAAATCTTATTAATAACAGAGGCAATAAAAATACTTAAAATATATCGAAAACTATAAATTAATCTAACTTATCCAGGAAACTGGCAAAACGTTATCGAAACTTTTAACTATTAGATAGAGGCTTGATAAACTAATAATAATACACAAATTACAAAATAATATTACGAATCTTCTGGTGTTTCCTGGCGCTATTTGGTTCCTAGTCGGGGTAATGCACTATCGAATCCTGCGAATATCGGCGTTCATCGGTCGGATGATCGTCACAAATTAGCGATACCACGTGGTATCGGCTTACACCTGTATTTCGAGCGTTGCGGTGAAAACTCACTCTTTTCTATTCCAATTATTACATTCGCATGAATATAATAATTGTAAGCATTTAAATAGATGTACAACTATCGATAAGAAACTAAAGAAAAAGTATAAATTAGCGAGAAGAAGTCGGTTATGGAATTCAAAGGGAATTCCTCGGCCGTCATGATTGAGTCGGGCGCGCCGCATCAAACCGAATGCGTTGTTCTCAAACGGTGCCGAAGCACGTGACAGTTAGCGCCCACTCCTGATACAGGTAGCGGTTGCTGCTCGGTCCGAGCGGACTCGATACAATCAAGTTTTGTCCACAGGACTGGCCTACATGCAAGAAGCACAAGTATATTCTCGGTACATTTACCTTCGGGTTTTTCAGGCCCGGCAACTACGGTCTTTAGGGCATTATACCTACTTTAATTTGGTGTTGACAGCCTGCCGGTTCGTATTTAAAGCAAAAGGTGATAAAATGACTCTGAATGGTTACAGGCACAAGTTACACATAGACAATCATATAGATTCAACATTAATTCAGTACAGAGGCCCAGAATCAGCTCTTGCAGGAGCTTATATACTATGAAACCATGGGGTTTCTTGAGTTTCCCCCAATCCGGGAGCCAGAATACTGATAAGCAGATTAGCTGATTTGCATATCAGTGAGTCATAATGAGTTGATCCAATCAAATCAACTCCTTGATCAAAGTTATGTGAACCCCATAGAATATCTAAAATATTCAAAAAGCACATGGTAATATTTAGGGTTAACTTTATTTATATTCATATTTTAAAGTATTCTTATCCCTAAATAGTCTTAAGTTTCTTAAATAAACATTTCACAACAACATTGATTATTGTTGAGTACAATAGTCACTTTTATCGATGATTTCTCGTAACTTTTTCTGTAACAATGAACACACCTATTCATTGTATAATTTCTCTCTTATATTTATTAAAATATAGAGAGAATATTTATTTAAACATTTTATCATTTAATAAACATTTTATTTCCATAAAACTTAAGTTTTCTTATTTTGAATCTGGCGCGATTTTAGCAAATCGCGCCCTCTGGTGGCAACTTTACAAATTACTACGGTATTGAACCGTCACAAATAATATATTTAATAGGAGGTGTATTATTGCCGTAATATTGCTTGATATTCTTACTTGCAACTAAGAATATCAAGCAATATTACGTTAGTCACAATTGTCACTAACGCAACGTGCAAGATAAGCCTAATCGCCTCTCACGAAACAAGAAAATATCAGAAACATCAGAAATGTTGATTCAATATAAGAATGCCATTTTTTATCAACATTTTTTAAATATTCAAACATAATAAAATGTTAATTTAACATTAAACCAATGTTGCATATCAATAATCGATATTTACATTGTTAGATTGTTGTATCAGCAAAATGTTGATACAACATCTATTGAATGTTGCATATTAACAACCCACATTCAACTCTTTGATTGTTGTTTCAGGATGTTGATTTAACATCTAATGGATGTTGTCT
>JH430436.1:16886-27396 GCA_000239455.1 Strigamia maritima | reverse complement strand
CACCAGAAGTGAATTCCCCACCTCTGTCTGTCCGTATGGCTTTAACCTTTTTCCCTGACATACGCTCAACGCGCATATGAAACCTCTTTTAGGTTTCAAACACCTGATCCTTTGAGCACAAAGGGTGTATCCAGGTGTAGCGAGTAGCATCGTCCACTATACAGAATAAGTATCTTGCTTCCCCTAAGGATGGGATTGGACAGGGCCCCCAAAGATCCATGTGTAATAATTCTAGTGGCTCACTGGCTACTAAAAGAGATTCTGACTTGAAACCTGCCCTTGTGGACTTTGACAATTCGCAGTTGTCACAAATAGACTTTGACACTTTGGACTTTAAATCAATACCTTTTACATTTGCATTATTCACTAAATGATTCAGTCCTTTAGTGTACATGGGCCCAAAACGTTGGTGCCACATGTTCACTGAAACAACATAATTCTCGGGGTTGCTCGCTGAACTTCGCTCAGTCACGCAATTTCCAGACTTAGTTAAACCTGACTTGCTTAAAACTAGTAACATTGCTTTGCCTGTACTTGACCGGCCCTTGTATACGGTAGAGGCCGTCCTCTAACACTCCGTAAAGCGAACAAACCCTTGAATCGGACTTAAAAACTTTCATAGAATGATTATAAATAGCAATATGGTATTTGGCAGAATCAATCTTGCCCAAAGAAATCAAATTACGCTTGAAATTTTTAACATAATAAACATTTAACAGTTCAATCGTAAAAGGACCACCATTCACTTGCACTATTAACACAACAGTCCCTCGGCCAGTAATAGCAGATGAGCCCTCGCCAAGCTCTAGGCGCATGGGCTTCAACTCTTCAAAGGTGCTTAACATCTCCCTTTGGCCACACTTGTGATGAGACGCACAAGAGTCCAAATACCAAGCTGTAGAAGTCATATCGACACTTGCGGCGCACACTTGCAGCTGATCAGGCACAACTGGTGCTCCACGTGCATTGGCGAACCATGCTGCTGCTGTCAGATGACCTTCTGCTGACATGCCTGGTGAGCAACGACCACCACGGCGTTTGCCTCGACCTCGGCCACGCCCACGTTGCTGTGGTTGATCCCGTTGTGGCTGATCCGATCTCGGCACCTTTGGCTTGGTGCAGTCTCGAGCATAGTGGCCCTTGGTACCACAATTATAACACGTAATGGTGTGGAGATGAGCCCTGTTATCACTTGAAGATGCACTATTATGAACACTTTAGCCTTTTTGACTTAATAAATAAGCCGTAGCCGCCTCACTGGATTCCACCAACTTTCTCCGGTTATTTTCGAGCATCAGGGCTTCTGATACCTTGGCGTAAGTAAATGCGTCCTTCGCCCAGTGGTATATCGACTGGATTTGAAGCTCGAAGTCCTTTCCTACACGAGAAAGAAGTATGTATGCTTGACATGATCAACTGGTTTCAACTTGTCGTTTGTCGGCTACCAAGTCGTCCTCGGCTTTTTCCAAGCGGCTGATGAACGTATCCAGTTCCTCGTTCTCAAAGCGATGAATGCCGTAAAACTTCTCCACTAAAGATGCCTCTCTTGCTATGGAGCTCGGCTCAAACAATTTCTTGAGGTGATCCTAGACTTCCCTCGTGGTCAGGCATTTCATGGCGGCAGGCTGGAGACGAGGGACTAGACTTTGGAGTATGATGGCCCTGGACTTTGCCTTGTCCTTTAAAAACTTCAGTTTTTCTGGACCAGTAGCTGTTGGCAACGGTTCCACTTCCTTGCCCTCCGCAAAGTCCCAAACTCCTTTTTCTTCAAGGAGAAGGCGTACATCAATTGCCCATTGGACATAATTCAGGCGGTCCAGCTTGATGATCCCTGAAGTCACGAACCTTGTGATATCTTTGTCTGTCATGCTGCGACCTGAAACTGAAATCCAAAAGAAAATATCTGCTCAAATTTCAAAAATACGGATTTTTCACCTTTTATTGCCCAATTCGGTTTTTGGGCAATTAGAAGGGCGTCCTGAGGCAATGAACCATCCTCTGCTACCAGAATGTACGTGTGGACCTTCCTCAGGCAATGGTCAACTGTGGTGGAAGTTCACAGTTGGCCAAAATGATGAAAAATCGAAAAATGGCACTTTTGATTTTCGATGGAAAATCGAGTTCGGCTCGGCGGAAGCAAGTGGCCCGGCTGCGGCCGAAAGTTGACGCGATTCCCGTCGACCAAAAAGTCGGCTCGAAATTGCAAAATTTGGGCTTCGGGACCTAGCGGATTGTGTTCAGCATGGTCCAAATAGTATCCAGCAGTGAAATCATAATTTTATGCCGAGCGGTTTCGGTGAAATTCCTCAAAAACCGCTTTAAAACACAAGATGCAAGTTTCCTGATGATCGCAAATGGCGGACAGCCTTGTGCCGTCAGTGCCGGGCCTCGGCACTCGTAATGGGCGGTAAAGGAGCGTTGACTGGCCGCGGACGAACCGCTTATAGTGCCGGAAACAATATAAAGTGAATTAAATAAATTATGCGACCAAACTCACACTTAAAAGTCCTAAAAACTGCAAAACATCCTTTATTTGGTCAAGCAGCATAACAGGCGCCATCTTGGCACAACAAGCATCAGTCCAAGAGTGTGTAGCATGGAACCCAGACCAGAACATGGTCAAAATGACAAGTTTTTGTGACATCATGACTGCATGTCACAAAATACCCTTAAACAAGCAAAATATCACAAGACGTGACAAATACAAGCAAGATCAATTGACATGTCTTATGATTACAAATCCAGCAAAGAAATCACAGAATATGACATACATAGGCAAAATGAAAACATACAAGCTCTAAGTTACTAAAATCACTGAGATCATATTCTGCAATAGCAAATAAGTGAAAATACATAATTGTGTACATTTTACAAGAAATATCTGGGTAATAAAAATTAAGGAAAATTCCAGAATAATATTTTCACACTTCATAATTAATCAATTGACTCTGTTTGCAAATGAAATGAACAGAGCCCGGATTATACAAAGAAATATAAATGTACACATACATACGGGGCCAAACAATAAACTACAAATCTGTTATAGTAATTAAGTCTTCAAACAAAGCACATTATCAAGTGTTGGTTCCATACTCTTGGGAACCTAAATACTTCAATTTACAATATGTCAACAATGGTCATGTACCTGATGCTTGTTTCACGTCCGGATCTTGCTTATGCAATCAGTTTTTTGGCAAATTTCTCAAAGGATCCACGTGAAGTTCATTTCACTGCTGCAAAAAGAGTTTTACGCTATGTTAAAGGGACAAGAAACTTATGTCTTTTCTTCTCGCGCAACGGTGGCCATCTCAAAGGTTTTGCAGATGCAAGTTGGACCAGCACAAAGGATTATTCTGGCTACATTGTACAAGTTGGAGATTCCACGATTTGCTGGAAGACAAAGAAACAATGCCTTGTGCGAGCTGTGAGAGCGAACTGATCGCTTTAGGAGAAGTTTTAAAGACCATCAAATGGTTAAGAGCGCTTTTTTGCGAGCTGGGTCAGAGCGACTGCGTGAAGCATTGTGTACAACTTCGCACGGACTGCATGCCAGCCATCCACGTCGACACTGGCTCAAACCAGTTTGGTAAAACGAAGCACATAAATAGGTATTTTATGTTCATTCGTGACGAGGTCGAGCTTGGGAACATCAGTTTGGTCCACATGCCCACTGGCGACATGGTGGCGGACTGCCTTACAAAGCCAGTAGTTTCCAGAACGATGCAGTCCAGCCAAGCAGTTTGGGGTGTCAAGTCGAAGACCTAGTATTAGTTTGGATTTATTTGGTTTTAAAGCAATGTAAAATTAAGGGGGTGTTTGTAGTTATAATTTGGCATTGCTAAGCGATTGTTATTGTTAAGTTGTTGCTATGCAAAAAAATTTCCATGCTATTGTTTGTACTCGTTTTTCCTCTTTTCTTGCTGGAAATAAAATCCCAGCCTTTCTGTTGTGTTTTTGAATAACAGCACCATTCCATTTATTCACAGGAATCCGATAAAAGGGGGACGAAAATGTACTTGAATGAATTAAAGCAAGTTAAAAAACGCTTTGAAAAGGGAAAATGTTTTAATTGTGGCCAAAGTGGCCACTATAGAGACAAGTGTCCTACAGCTCGCAAGGACAAAGAACAAACACTCACCCCCTCGAGCGAGGCACCAAAACCAGTGTTGAATGACCTGATTACGCGATTGTTGGCCAAGCTCGACTTGTGCTTTATCTGTAAAAAGAAAGGGCATGAGTCAGAAGACTGTTCTTTGCTAAAAAAACTTCAAGAAGGGGACGAAGACCTCCAAGGCCGCCTCCTAGATGAATCATCAGTGTTAAAACAACTGGTCGATATGACTTTGGAGGAAGGTCCAAGTGTATATGAGTCAAATGACTCCCCCAAAGCCATGGAGGTGGACGCCCCACCCCCAGCGCTCCCATTCGCGCATTCAGATTATTTCGACGGCTTAAAACACTGTCTGTATACTTTAAAGTCTGTGGAACCACATGACTTTGCGCTCATTCAGATTAAAATAGAGAATGTGCCCGTGACTGCTTTAATGGACATGGGTGTATCCAGTTGCTTTATCGGAGAGCAGGTGCTGGCGGCACTAGGTATCAAAGATGGCGACTTGAAGCCATTAAAATACCATTATAATGTAGCCGCCCCCGGTATTGAACACGTGCCAATCGGCAAAGTTCGTCTTGCTATGCAGTGGGCCGATCACGTCACCTGGTTCGATTTCATCGTGCTGAAAAGTGGCGTTACAAATGTAGTAATTGGGCATAATTTTATGTGCAAAACAGGTTTATACTTTAAGCCATCTGGACAGGTGTGCCGTTGCTATGGATTTCCAGATCTGGTAATTCCTTACATCAGTTCAAAAAATATCACACCTGATCTCATGACGCTACAACGACGTCGAGCGACGAAACAAACTCAAAACGGCAAATCGTTGCCGTCCGAAACGATAAATCAATTAGTAGACGACCAAGAGACGTCAAGTGATGTCCCGATAATTTCTCCTCTTGACACGGCTCCGGCGGAAATCGCTGCATCCGTGACGTGGAGTGAAGAATTAGTAAAAGGATCGAACTGCACCGCTGAACAGCGACAGAAGCTCAATGATGTATTGGAATTTTTTCAGTCAATCTTTACCGATGAGCCAGGTTGTACAGACTTGGTCGAACACGTCATTGAACTCACGGGGACCCCTCGCACGAGCCCCTATCGGATGTACAATCCTGCAAAAAAGCAAATAATTTTAAAATTAGTGGAAGAATTAGAAGCACTGGGCTTGATACAGCTTTCAACTGGATCATTCGCCAGTCATCCATTGATTGTGACGAAGCCGAACGGCACCTATCGCCTTTGCATCGATTATCGATGGCTGAACGCGGTTACAAAACCATGTACTACTGAGATGCCCGATCTGCAGACGATGTTGCATCATCTGGGGTCGGTCAAATACTTTACAACAATTGATCTGGTAAAAGGATATTATCAGGTCAAAATGAGCAAAGAAAGCCGTGAACTCACAGCTTTCCATACTCCCAAAGGGACATACGAATTTGTGCGGATGCCATTTGGCCTCTGCAATCTCCATCAACCTTTCAAAACATGATGGAAAAAATCCTAGGCGATGCTAAGGATAATTTTGCGCATGTTTACCTAGATGACGTAATTATTTTTTCTGAGACTTGGGAGGATCACCTCAACCACGTCCAAATAATTTTAGAACGGCTTGAGTAAGCTGGCCTTACGGTCAGCATAGATAAATGTAATTTTGTCTGGACCGAAATTAAATTTCTCGGTTTCTACATCAATACCACCGGGTGGAAGTGCGACACAGTAAAACTGAAGTCAATCGACAACTTCGCACTGCCCACTCCGTAAAAGAAGTCCAGCGATTTCTTGGACTTACGGGATTTTTGCGACGATTCGTGCAACGATCACGCGACCTCTGTCACTCATGACCTGGACGGGCAAAATGACGGATGGAAAATTCCCAGATTTTCAGTGGAATGATGAGGCTAAAAAAGCATTCATAAATTTAAAAGCTGAATTATCAAAGAACGTTGGACTACAACGTCCCGACTTAAAGAAACCATTTGTCATCCGTACTGACGCATCCCATGTCGGATTAGGCGCAGTACTTATGCAGAATTTCGAAATAAATGGGAAAATAGTTCCTCGGCCAATCGCATATGCAAGTAGAGTATTGCGAGGAGCCGAAGAACGTTACTCCACCCCAGAACTGGAGTGCTTAGCAGTAATTTGGACGATTGAACGATTTCGCCCATTTATCGAATATACAACTGCTGGAATCAGACGCGCAGGCATTAAAATGGTTAAGGTCTACGCCTGAACCGTCTGGCAGATTTGCCAGATGGGCTATTCGCCTGCAGTGCGGTTCCTTTAAAATAGAGTACCGCCAAGGAAAATATAACCAAATAGCAGATGCTCTGAGCAGAGCACCAAATAAAAAAATTTTGCCAGAAGATTACTGTGAGACCACAGAAATTAAAGCCTGAATGGAAAAAACCCATTCAGCCAACATTAAAAAATTATGTACCCGTGATTTGTGTTCCGTAGATGTTAAATTCATCCCCGAAACGCAATCAAAGGGGGAGGAGACGTCAGCTGACTCACCTAAAAATAAAAATAATTTGAATAAAAATCTGGAAATAGAAAATAAAACTCGAAATAAAATAACGCTATACAGCGCATTAACGGAAGCTCTACAAGAGGTTCCTCCAACAAGAGAGAAAATTATCGCTGCTCAACGAGCAGACACACGATTGTATAAAATTATACAATTCCTGCAAAATGGAAAATTTGCAAAAGATGATAAGAACAACCATGACATAAAATCCGAATCACGCGGATATCTTATGGATGACGATATGCTTGTTTACTTCGTCCCATCGGATGATGAGGAATTGGATAACTCGGGAAATGGCTTTAAAGCAGCCATTCCTCGTACATTGGTACGCCGAGCATTATTTGCTTGCCACGGCCATCCAATGTCAGGTCATTGTGGAATCACCAAAACAAAATACAGAGCTAAACAGCTTTATTATTGGAAGAGAATGAGTAAGGATGTAAGAAATTATGTCCGATCCTGCCCTCATTGCCAACAGTATAAACCTAGGCAACAGAAAGTTACTGCGGGTGAATACACTCCGCATAACATGTCTGAACCTTGGGAAACTGTAACAGTGGACTTAATGGGACCAAAACCATCAGGTATTAATCAATACAAATGATTACTAGTCATTCTCGACAATTGCACAAAATATGTGGAATTGTTTCTCTTGTCGACAGCGACAGGGACGATTGTAGCTAATAAATTACACGAGGTCGGTTGTCGCCATGGTTTTCCGAAGAAAATCATAAGTGACAACGGGCCCCAATTTATTAGCAAAGTGTATAGCAAATATTGCAAAAGGATGGGAGTGAAACGATCACTTACCAGTCCATTTAACCCGTCGGCCAATCTGACCAAACGGGCAAACAGAAACCTTAAAATGATGCTGGCCATTTTTTCTGATGTCCACTCACACTGGCCACGGTATTTGAACGACTTTGCGTTCGCCAGTCGTACTGGAATATCCAAGGCCACTAGCAGTACGCCAATGTTACTTAATTTAGGGCGTGTGATTCCACCGTCATGGGATCCACGAATTATCGGACACGTTGGCAAACTGGATCGTAATAATCCGCAGGATTATATTAATCGGCTGCTCAGCACGATTAAAGCTGCAACCGAAGTGATGTGCACTCTGTTGGGTATCTTGATTTCCCGGTTGAGCCAAAACCTTGGTCACACATGTAGCGCTCCACAATCCTCTAAAATGTTGTGGCGGTCGCTAAGCAGCCATGCGGTAGGCTGTCTCAAGTTGATGACAACAATGTAAGTCAATGTGAGGTAGGCTTAACTACGGGACAAATTGACTCACTCGGCACGAGCTAATTGCTCTCATAGTGCCAAATCATAAATTAAACATACTAAATTAAACTCAAATTTTAAAACGAATGAGAAAAATAATTTAATTAAAATTATAAACTAAAAACTTACATAATAAGAAACTGAACAAAAACCAAAACAAGCTACCTACTCGGCAGATATGTTTTTGCTCTCTAACATAATCTCTAACTCAAAAACCTGTCAATCAAAATTGCAAAAACTGATGACAGGTGGCAACTCAATCAGAGTTATAAATAGAGCAAATAATAAAGAACTAAACTCTGTCGTCTGCTGCAAACTCAATGTAAACAAAACAAATAAATTATTAAATACTACACAATATAAACAATGCCTAAATAAATATAAATGTGCAAACAATCAAAAACAAAATAAATTATTAAATCAATCAAATCAAAATAATTAACAAAATAAATATTTCTTCACTCGCAAAACCCACATGACCCAACATCTCCCCGCGATGGAGAAATTTTTATACAAATTGTCGAATCAAGGTGAACAACGTACAAAAATATCATTACAAAAATGTCTAATACGTTCTCCAGTCAACCACTTAGTAAACACGTCAGCTACATTCAATTCACCAGATATCTTATTAAGTTTGAACAAATGGTCTCGATGCCATTCCCTCAGCCAATGAAATTTTACTCTCAAGTGTTTTGTCTTACTATTCACCACTTCATTCTGCGTGAATTGAATTGTGGCTAACGCGTCGACATAGATGTTCGGGACAGAAATAGTATGCAAAATCCAGTAATTCTCAAAAACGCACGACAACCAATAGGTTTTCTTTACACAGTCGATCATGGTAATATACTCTGCCTCCATAGTACTAGTTGCTATCTTTGCCTGTTTCCGGCATTGCCACAAAATTGGCACTCCTACTACTAATAGGACATAACCTGTTGTGATATTCTGTGTTTGTTTGAATTTATTCTATATTGTATAAATACTTAATTATAGTTATTATGTTTAATTTATTTATATGTGTCCAGTAAGTCACTGTACAATCATGTTTTATGTAAAATATGTAAGTTGGCTATTCAAAGCCTCTGTAGTTTTTTAAGAGTTATTTTTAGACTTAATAAAAGATTACTCACTTGCGGTTTTGCTAGTGTGATGTGAACTCTGCCTCATTTTTATGTCTCCAAAATACAGGAAATTCCAGCAACAAATAACATGGTTATGGGTCTTAGCATTGTGGACACTGTGCTCTAATGTATTCTCGTGAGTTTTTGGCGTTTATGAGCACATTTTGGCTCATTTTGAGTGCGGAGGTACTTTTTTCGAGTTTCGAGGCCTATTCGTGAGTTCGTGAGGCCTAATCGCGAGTTGCGAAGCATAGAAGTGAGCGGTTTATGTTTGTCTCCAGCTCTGTGGAGACAAACAAAGGTAATTTATTATATTATCTTGTTTATTTGGCATTTTACTGCCGTGTTTTCAAATTTTGCAGTCACGGACGCCATTTTGGTCACCTTGTGAGTCTAGCCAAGGTTGTTTGGACCCGTACGGATTTTGTCTGTGCCAGGACGTCCGACAGCTAATATCGCCGCTTCAAGAAGGATTTTTGGTGTTATGTGACCGTTTTCTTGGATATTTTCGGATCCTTGGATGTATCTTTGACTTCGAGAGCAACTGATGACAAATTTACGGACATTAAGCCAGGAAGTCAACTCGGAAGTCTACACGGAAGCCGACGCTCCTTTAGTGGAGATCTTTACTTTTTTGTTGTTTGTCACTATTTGTCTTTTTCCAATTTTTCACCTTCGAGGCTACCTAACCTTAAGGGACTTTTACTTTCATCCCAAGGATCTGGTACATGGTGCCTCCCTATCTATCATTTTGGGGAAAATTGTTGACATTATTTTACTTTCTTTTGAGCGATTTTCAGGTTCGACAAGGATCAGGATTGATCCTCCGAGGTTTTATCGAGATATTAATTGATTTTTGTGTTGTTTTTGTGAATTTGAGCAGAATTTTCACAATTTTTGGTGTGTTTATTGAAGATAAACTAGTCAGATTTGATATTATCGAGCTCTATCGCTTTGTTTACGGATTTTTGAAAGAAATTCATATTTTTAGAATTCTTTTATTTAAAAAGATTCGAATTTGTGCGTGGTTTTTGATCCTTGCACAGTTACAGTTTGAATTAAGTTTCTTGAGCCTTAGTTTAGTGTTAGCGGAGTCAGTTAACAAATTTTCGAGAATTTTTGAAATAGAATTTTTCAAATTATTTGGGTTTTTGGGTTTATTTTTGGCAAGTTGCGGACATATTTCGCATTAATTGATATATTTAATATATTATTTATAATATTTATTTAATATATTTAATTAATTATATTTGTGGTTTTCACGTAATTTATAGTTATATTACGGGAAGTTTTTGCGAACTTAATAGTTTTAGGTTCGTAGATTTAATTCTTGATATTTTTGTTTTTGGGAATCGCGTTTTAATTTAATATGGTTGAACGCGAGAGTGTTTTGAGTTTTAAGAAACTCAATGAAACAAATTACGTAAGTTGGAAGCGTGATATGTT
>JH430436.1:4066-16866 GCA_000239455.1 Strigamia maritima | reverse complement strand
TATAAATTAAGAAAACAACACGAGAACACATTGAAATAAAGTTGAAAAATCAATGGCTTTAATGTTCTCATAACTACCGTACTTGGTGAAAAACAAACAGCCCAGACTCCATTGGAGCCTAGACCGGGACTTGAACCCAGATTCCCCAATTGCCGGTTGGGTGCTTTACCATTAAGCTACCTGGGACTCCAACAGAATCAGAGACTGAATGTTACTTCACCACTCCACTTCCTTCACCAGTTGATGTCATTTATTAGACGACAGACATCACTTCGATGCCATGGACAATAAATCACAATGGCAAGTAATCCCTAGTGGGGAAACTTAGAACTACTGCATATTACCTCAGCCTCAGGTGATGTATATAAATTAGAAAATAATAAATGACATCAACTGGTGAAGGAAGTGGAGTGGTAAAGTAACATTCAGTCTCTGATTCTGTTGGAGTCCCAGGTAGCTTAATGGTAAAGCACCCAACCGGCAATTGGGGGATCTGGGTTCAAGTCCCGGTCTAGGCTCCAATGGAGTCTGGGCTGTTTGTTTTTCACCAAGTACGGTAGTTATGAGAACATTAAAGCCATTGATTTTCAACTTTATTTAATATGGTTGAACGCGAGTGTTTTGAGTTTTAAGAAACTCAATGAAACAAATTACGTAAGTTGGAAGCGTGATATGTTGGCTTGTTTAGCCAGTAAGGGGTTAAGCAAGTTTATTGATTCAAAACATGCTGTTGCTGCCGGTGCAACAGCAGATGTCATTACGCAATTTGATACCGAGCAATCTAAGGCGGGTGGTATTATTTTCTTAGGAATTGAGGATAAACTAAAATGTTTATTAGATGCTTTAGTCAGGCCGGTTGAGAGATGAGAGAAGTTGGGCAAGACATTTGAACCCAAATCCAAAGCGCGTATTTCTAGATTATTGGGGGAATTCCACTTAGCACAAATAAAAGAAAATGAAAGCATTATTTTATTTCTGAATCGGATAACCCAATTAGCGAGAGATCTAGAATTGGCCGGCAAGAAAATTCCTGATGATGATATAGCTTACAGGATGACCTGTACCTTACCACCCCAATATCATAATGCAGTTAGTGTTATGCATCGTTGGCCAGATGCCGATTTTATCCCTAGTAAGGTTGAAGCGATGCTAATAGAAGAATTTGAAAATTTAAAAGCGCGGAACATGCATTCAAATAATAGTGGGATTAAAGCTGGGAATAATGGGGATAATGCTTTGTCAACAGACAAAAGGAGATCCAGTAAAAATAAATCCAATACGGGAATTATTTGTTACAACTGTGGAACCAAGGGGCATTATTCGAAAGATTGTCGCAAGAAATCGAAAAAGGAAGTCACTTGTTCGATTTGTAAGGTTTTGGGTCATTATTCCGCATCCTGTAGAAAGGGGAAGTCTAACGTTGCTAGGTGGGGGTAGTTCTGTATCCTACTCCGTGCCGTTGGACGCAGAAGCTTTAATTATTGATGTTATGAGTGTGTCTTCTGTGACAAACGAATGGATTTGGGATACCGGTTCGGGGACACATTTGTGTCATGACAAGAATTTATTTTCTCAATTGTCGATGGGCAAACCTTATCAAATGAATGCCTATTCAGGGACCTTTAACGTCGAGGGTGTAGGTACTGTCGAATTTACTCATTTGGTAAATAATGCCCAGCAGAAAATAATTTTAAATAATGTTGGGTATGCTCCGACCGGCAAACGTAATCTAATTAGCGGGTCACGTGCTATGGAAGCCGGATGCTCATGGTCTGGCAAGAAAGATGAAATATTGGTTAGAAATAACATGGTTATGGGCCCAGCACGCTTCCACTGCGAAACATACTATCGCTTTTGGGCCTGATGATAATGGGGACCGGGGGAATAAAATTATTGACCCACCTATCCCTAAACCCAATGTAACCCCGACATTGCCAACTACAAAAGTCATTGTTAAGAATGAAGGGCAGGTTAAATCTGGGGGTAATTGGGAGCGGGTAGTCAAACAGCGACCTGCAACAGGAAGATATCCTAATCGTTATGATGCGACCCTGTCATATCAAGGTCAAAGTTTTCGTTCTGCAAAGGCAGTAATTAAATATTGTGATGAGAATGATATCGATTATTCGACCAAGAGTGTTAAGAAATCCTTTCAATACTCAAATCCATATGTGGGTACATGGGATATTCAGCATGTTGGCGACGGGGGGTCAGCCGAGGATTCTCCAGATCCTGATTCTCCAGATGAATCAAATTTGCCGCCAACATCCGCAACTAATTTGGTCGATTTAACTGTATATTTCGAGGGTTTGGAATGTTCCAATGTGGATCTAGCGAACCCACTTACGTATTCTGAGGCCATAGCTTCTCCTGACAAGTCGGATTGGGAAGCAGCTATGGGTGACGAAATCGAAACTCTCAGGGAGAGGAATGTCTTTAAAGAAATAACTCGTACGTCCCAAATGAAAATTTTAGATCATAAATGGGTTTTTGTTCGTAAGAGAAACGCCGAGGGCAAAGTCATACGCCATCGTGCACGACTTGTTGCGAGGGGGTTCTTACAGAACTATGGGACGGAGTTTACTGAAGTGTACAATCCCGTAGTGAATTTCATTATTGTTAGATTATTATTTGTCATTCTGGTATTGTTTCTTAAGTGGGTTGATACACATCTTGACGTTAAATGTGCTTTTCTTTATGGGGATCTGCCTGAGGACATCTATATGTCTATTCCTGACATTCTACATGCGGGAAAGAACAAAGTCTGGAAGTTAACGAAGTCTTTGTATGGGTTGAAACAGGCTGGCAGACAATGATACATAAAATTGAGTGAAGAAATTGTTAATTTGGGTTTTATTAAGTTCACTTCAACTCAATGTGTATACAGACTTAATTGGGATGCTATTATTTTGTTTTATGTCGACGATATTATTATTTTTGCTAAGAATAAGAAGACCAAGTCACATATAATTAGTTTGTTGAATAAGTCATTCAAGTGTGTTGATTTGGGAAAAACAAAGAGATTCTTAGGTATCGACATTATTCGAGAAAAACAAGGGATGAAGTTCAGTCAAACTTCATATATTGAAGAGATTTCGAAAAGATTAAATAATGTTGTTTTCAAGAAGGCTATTGAGCCATTTAAAGTTGGTTTCGATTTAAACAAATTGAATCTCGACGGTGACATTCTCGATGCAAGTCAGTATCCATATCGGACTATGGTCGGCATACTATTATTTGTAGCCAGGTATACAAGACCTGATATATGTATAGCAATCAGCATCTTGGCGCGTTACAATGCAAAACCAAAGCTTGTGCATTGGAATTGCATGATGCATCTCTGGAATTATGTCGTTAGCACAAAAGATAAATGCATACATTTGAGTAGAGAATCAAACTTAAAAGTTAATTGCTATGTGGACGCCAGTTGGGCGACTACAATACCTGACAGGAAGTCAGTAACGGGATATCTAATAACGATTGGCAGTAACATAATTCTTTGGCGAACGACGAAGCAAGGCTTAGTCACTATGAGCGCTATGGAAGCGGAGCTTATAGCGTTATCTGAACTTGTCAAAGAAATAATTTGGTTTAAACGCTGTTTAGAGGAAATTAGTAATGTTCGATGTTTAGTTTTTGAGAAAATAATTATAAATTGTGACAACCAAGCTGGTATGCACTTTATCCGTAACGATGTAGAAAATTTTAAAACTAAATATATAGACGTAAAGTTACAATTCGTCAGAGAACATTACAAAAATAATTTATTTGATTTAAAATATATCTATACTAAAAAGAATTTAGCGGATATGTTAACTAAGCGGGTAAACAGAGAGAAGATTGTAGAGTTGTGTAAATACTTAGATGTTTATTGTTGATTGTTTATTTTATTTGAGGGAATAAATCCAAACGGGGGAATTTGTTGTGATATTCTGTGTTTGTTTGAATTTATTCTATATTGTATAAATACTTAATTATAGTTATTATGTTTAATTTATTTATATGTGTCCAGTAAGTCACTGTACAATCATGTTTTATGTAAAATATGTAAGTTGGCTATTCAAAGCCTCTGTAGTTTTTTAAGAGTTATTTTTAGACTTAATAAAAGATTACTCACTTGCGGTTTTGCTAGTGTGATGTGAACTCTGCCTCATTTTTATGTCTCCAAAATACAGGAAATTCCAGCAACAAATAACATAACCACCAAAACTCAGCGATGTTTCTTCGCAACTAGCCCATGAGGCATCCGTATAAGCCCAAAGTCGATCGTTTTTACACAAAGACAAGTCAATACAATAGTCTGCAGTATTTAAGACATATTGAAGGACCTGTAATAACGATTTTACATTCGCTGTCGAGTGGCACCCCGAATATTGTGACAAACCTATCACAGAATAGGCGATGTCCGGGCGTGTCCGCGATGCTAAAAATAATAAAGATCCAATTAATGAACGGTATGGAAAATCATCAACTTGTCTTTGCTTTTTTTAGTTAATATACTACCAACCTGTACTGGTGATTTTACTAGGTTGTTTACTTTCATATTATAACTACTCGCCAATTTAAAGATATAACGCTGCTGAGATACGAGTGTATGACCTTCAATACTGATAAAATCCACGCCTAATAAACTCGTAATCCGTCCTAAATCAACTATTTCAAAGTTGTCCGATATTTTCAATAGTACTTCTGCTTTAATTTCTTCATTTATCGCAAATAGGACGATATCATCGACATAGACTAATATCACTGCTTGTAGGCCATACGTGTAAGCACAGTTGCATCCTGGTATTTTTCGAAAGTCTAATTTTTGTAATGTAGCATCTAGCATTTTGTACCAAATTCGTCCGCTCTGATGTAGTCCATATGGAGCTCTTTGCAGGAACCATACTGTATTACACTTTATTTGCGTTGCTCCTTTTGGTATTCTGATATACGTAGGCTTATCAATACCTCCGTATAAGTAAGCTGCTTTAACATCAACATGAGCATCTATCCATCCACGAAGTACTACTAGCATGCAGTAAAAGAAACGTATCAAAATGAATGAGACCACCGGGCTGTATACTTCATCGTAATCTAAGCCACTTTTCTGGCGAAAGCCTTGTGCTACTAAACGTGCACGATACTTCATTACATTTTCCAGTGTGTCCGTTTTCATCTTATAAACCCATTTGGTTCCTAGAATTGTGCTGTCCATTTGTTTGAGCACTTCTCTAAATACATCTCGCTTCTTGAATGTTGCTATTTCCTCATCCATTGCTTTAATCCATTCGTTTTTGTCTTCGGATTCGATTGCTTCTTCGTATGAAATTGGCTCTTTCTTCACACGTGTTATGTATGCAGTCGCTCCCCTAATTGGTTTTGATGCTTTTGACCGTGTTGAAATTCCGCTTGGCAATTCATCCTCAGAACTTGTAACATGCAATGGTGGCAATGGTGGATGTCTCTCTATTTGTCCAAAGTTGAAATAATATCCATCATCACGTAATTTGTTTTTCATTCGATACTTATCGACGTCGCCTTTATTTCTCAGTCTGACTTTAGTGTCGGTTATGTAATAGACATCAATTTGCCCTCTTGTTTCTCCACTTTGCCTCATATGCTCTTCACGGATCCAGCCTTTATATTTCCCGTCTAGTTTCCGTGTCATGCATTTGTATGACGCTGATTGAGCTTCTTCAGTTCGTTGTTCTACTTGCAATGTGGGTTCTGGTATTGTAAGTGGCAAATTTGGTAGTACCGATTCACTAAACATATATGCCTCGTTTATTTGATCAACCAATTTTCTCGTAACAGGCTCCTTGTTGGAAACTTGATCACCAAAATGAGATTCATCCGCTAATAATATATCTGCCTCTGTAAGCCGTTCTCTTTCCTGCATTGCATGCCTTGTTGCTGTATGCAGCAGGGATTCTGCCTCAACTCCTGACAATGGTTGTGGTCTTGGTGTAAAACCAACGGCATCTTCGAAAGCTGAAAGACTTGTAGCGGAAATTGATCTTCTCAGTATTGATCTACCAAATATTTGACTCCATGTTGACATTCCTACAATTGGTGTCTGCGGTGGAGTTATTTGTAAGTCATCTACTGATGAGGAATCAGTTGAATAGCTGTCTGAGCTTGAATTTCTTTTCTTCTTTCTTGGCCATGCTTTAAACAATTTTTCTGAGTTTCCGCTCTGCTGTCTAACTTGTCGCATTGGAAATTTCCTCGAATTTTCAGTTTTATGAGCTGGAGTACTTGCAAATTCCTTGAAATTCAGATTTTCATCTATCTTGACGTGCTTTGTTTCAAAAACTTGCTCTGTAATCGGATCCCAGACTCGATATCCACATGTAGTAACGCCATATCCAACCAAAACGCCTTCCCATGCTTTGTTGTCCAATTTGCTGCATTTTTCAGCCGGAATGTGCACGTAGCATTACTTCCTGGTCGTCTGACGTGTCTAAGTGACAATCTTCGTCCTTTCCAATGATTGTAATGTATTTCATGCTTCAGCCTCGAGTGCGGGAATCTGTTTTTGAGATACATCAAGGTATTTGCTATTTCTGCCCATAGCTGGTCTGGCAATCCAGTTTCATTTAGAATGGCTATTTACTCCTTCCAAAATAGTCCGATTAAGACGCTCAGCTACCTCATTCATCTCTGGTGTGCTTGGGTTTGTCCGCTGAATTTGGATTCCATTATAGGTGAGATATTTTTCACACTCAGTCGAGCAAAATTCACCTCCTCGATCTGTCCTAATAGCCTTTATCTGCAATCCGGATAAACGTTCCACACTGGTCATAAATGATTTGAATACTTCGAATGTTTCACTCTTCTTATTCAGCATATAGATCCAAGAGTATCTTGTTGCATCATCCGTAATGGTGAACATGTAACTAGCTCCGTCATATGACTTAGATCGGCTTGTACCCATAAATCCATGTGGATCAATTCAAGTGGTTGAGCAGTCAGTTCTTCTTTATTTTCAGGGAATTGAGCTCTTGTAGACTTTGAGATACGGCACGTTGAACATTCGTATTTGTCTGCAAAGTCAATTTTCCAAGCCAAATATGTTTGGGTCTCTTCCTAGCTTTTTCAGTGATTTAACATTTAAATAACCCATCCTTGAGTGCCATAACTTGATGGTTTCAGTTGTTTTCCTATTTCCTAATTGGATTTGACCTGTTTCTCGCTTCAATTTCCTTTTATTTCGATTTTGGATTCTTTTCTCGTTTTCAGTCGATACACTCATATCACCAGTCTGCAAGGGAATAGAAATTTTGTGATTATTATCTCGTTCATTATCTGAATTCACAACAAGTGGGTTAGAAAATTTCACATTTTTATTTGAACAATCAGTCTCATATTTACTTGATTCATCGCAAATTTTCTTAATTGCGCTTTTTTTAAGTTTTATTTCCACTTTCAAATTTATATCTTTGCTAAAAGGCATTTGCACTTTTGCATCGGCTATTCAGTAAAGCCCCTCTTTCTCTTTAATTAAGGCTTCATTTGGATTTTCCTTATATACTGTTAACTCTGAATCAAATATGTGAATATGGAACTTTTGTTTATCTATCTTAGACACTGAGATTAAGTTGGCCTGAAAGTTCGGCGCAAAATAAACTCTTTTAAATTCACACTCACAAAAATCATTTCCCACCTTTGTTAGTAACATAATATCACCTTTACCTTAAACCTGACTGGTTCCTTCACCTAAGTAAAGACTAAAAGGTTTAACTTCTTCAAAATTACTAAACCACTCCCTTTTATAGCAAACATGGTGCGATGCACCAAAATCCATCGCCCAGGCATCATCCGTCGAAATGGTTGCCAAGGTAACTACTGGATTTTCTTTTCTGGCTGTTTTAGGCTTTTTCGAACAATAAAATGCCCCTTTTCTTCTTGGTTTTGATACCGACGGTGATCTGGGTTTAACATTGGCCTACTGCCAGTGGCCTCGGATATTCCAATATGACTGGCGAACGCAAAGTCGTTTAAATACCGTGGTCAGTGTGAGTGAACATCAGAAAAAATGGCCAGCATCATTTTAAGGTTTCTGTTTGCCCTTTCGGTCGGATTGGCCGATGGGTTAAACGGACTGGTAAGTGATCGTTTCACTCCCATCCTCTTGCAATATTCGCGGTACACTTTGCTAATAAATTGTGGCCCGTTGTCACTTATGATTTTCTTTGGAAAACCATGGCGTCAACCGACCTCGTATAATTTATTAGCTACAATCGTCCTGTCGCTGTCGACAAGGAGAACAATTCCACATATTTTGTGCAATTGTCGAGAATGACTAATAACCATTTGTATTGATTAATACTTGATAGTTTTGGTCCCATTAAATCCACTGCTACAGTTTTCCAAGGTTCAGACATATTATGCGAAGTGTATTCACCCGCAGTAACTTTCAGGTTTATACTGTTGGCAATGAGGACAGGATCGGACATAATTTCTTACATCCTTACTCATTCTCTTCCAATAATAGAGCTGTTTAGCTCTGTATTTTGTTTTGGTGATTCCACCATGACCTGATATTGGATGACCGTGGCAGGCAAATAACGCTTTGCGAACCAATGTACGAGAGATGGCTGTTTTAAAGCCATTTCCAGAGTTATCTAACTCTTTATCATCCAAAGGGACGAAATAAACAAGCATATCACCATCCATAAGATATCCGCGTGATTCGGATTTTATGTCATGGTTGTTCTTATCGTCTTTTGCAAATTTTCCATTTTGCAAGAATTGTATAATTTTATACGATTGTGTGTCTGCTCGCTGAGCAGCGATAATTTCCTCTCTTGTTGGGGGAACCTCTTGTAGAGCTTCTGTTAATGCATTGTATAGCGTCATTTTATTTTGGATTTTATTTTCTAATTCTAGATTTTTATTCAAATTATTTTTATTTTTATGTGAGTCAGCTGACGTTTCCTCCCCTTTTGATTGTGTTTCGGGGATGAATTTAACATCTACGGAACACAAATCACGGATAAATAATTTTTTTAATGTTGGCTGAATGGGTTTTTCCATTCAGGCCAATATTGTTTGATTTCTGTGGTCTCACAGTAATCTTCGGGTAAGATTTCTTTGCTTGGCGCCCTGCTCTGGGCATCGGCTATCTGATTATATTTTCCTTGGCAGTACTCTATTTTAAAAGGACCGCACTGCAGGCGAATAGCCCATCTGGCAAATCTGCCAGACGGTTCAGGCGTAGACATTAACCATTTTAATGCCTGCGCGTCTGATTCAAGCACGAAGGTTGTGTATTCTATGAATGGGCAAAATCCTTCGACTGCCCAAATTACAGCCAAACATTCCAGTTCTGGAGTGGAGTATCGTTCTTCGGCTCCTCGCAATACTCTACTTGCAAATGCGATTGGCCGAGGAACTATTTTGCCATTAATTTCGAAATCCTGCTTAAGTATTGCGCCTAATCTGACATGGGATGCGTCAGTACAAATAAATGGCTTTTTGAGGTCTGGGCGTTGTAGTTCAACGTTTTTTGACAGCTCAGCCTTTAATTGTACCAAGGCTTTTTCTGCCTCCTCATTCAGAGAATTTTTCGTCAGTCATTTTGCCCGTACGGGTCAAAAAAGACAAGGGTCGCATAATGGTTGCTTAGTTTTATACAAACCTACGTAGAAATTCCGTAGACCGAGAAATCTTTGTACTTCCTTGACAGAAGTGGGTTGTGCAAAATTGTCAATTGACTTTAATTTTACGGCGTCACATTTTCAACCGGTCGTGTTACTATAGAACCCGAGAAATTTAATTTTGGTCTGCCCAAAATTACATTTATCCATACTGACCGTAAGGCCAGCTTTTTTAAGGCGCTGTAAAATTATTTTGACGTGGGTCAGATGATCTTCCCACGTCTCTGAAAAAATAATCACATCATCTAAATAGACATGTACGAAATTGTCCTTAGCATCGCCTAGAATTTTCTCCATCATATTTTGGAAAGTAGATGGACGTTGCAGAGGCCGAATGGCATTTGCACAAATTCATACGTGCTTTTTGGAGTATAGAAAGCTGTGAGTTCATGGCTCTCTTTACTCATTTTAACCTGGTAATACCCTTTTACCAGATCAATGGTCGTAAAATATTTTGCCGCTCCCAGATGATGTAACATCATCTGCAGATCGGGCATTTCCGTTGTACGTGGTTTCGTGACCGCGTTTAACCATCGATAATCGATGCAAAGGCGATATGTGCCGTTCGGCTTCGCCACAATTAATGGGTGACTGGCAAATGATCCAGTTGAACGCTGTATCAAACCCAGTGCTTCTAATTCTTCCACTAATTTTAAAATAATTTGTTTCTTTGCAGGATTGTACATTCGATAGGGGCTCGTATGAGGGGTCCCTGTAAGTTCGATGACGTGTTCGACCACGTCAGTACAACCCAGTTCATCAGTAAATATGGATTGGAAATACTCTAGTAAGTTCTTTAATTTCTGCCGCTGTTCAGCGATGCAATTTGAGCCTTCTACTCATTTTTCACTCCAGGTCAGGGACGCAGCAATTTCCGCCGGTGCCGTGACAAGAGGAGAAATTGATGGGACATCACTTGACGTCTCTATGTGGTCTACTAAGTTATAAATGGCTGAAGACAACATTGGGTCGCCATTTTGATCACGCTTCGTCGCTCGTTGTCTTTGTAGCGTCATGAGATCGAGTGTTATATTTTTTGCGCTGATATATGGGATCACCAGCTCTGGAAATCCATCACAACGGCACACCTGTTCAGATGGCTTTAGGTATAAACCTGTTTTGAGCATAAAATTATGCCCAATCACCACATTGGTTACGCCACTTTTTAGCACGATGAAATCGAACCAAGTGACATGCTCGGCCCACTGCACAGCGAGACGAACTTTGCCAATTGGCACGTGTTCAATACCTGTGGCGGCTACATTATAATAGTATTTCAGTGGCTTTAAGTCGCCATCTTTAATACCTAGTGCCGCCAGCACCTGTTCTCCGATGAAGCAACTGGAGGTGCCCGTGTCCATTAAAGCAGTCACGGTTACATTCTCCATTTTAAGCTGAATAAGAGCAAAGTCAGGTGGTTCCACTGACTTTAAGAAATACAGACAATGTTTTAAACTGTCGAAATAATCTGAGTTCGCAAATGGGAGCGATGGGAGTGTGTCCTCCACCTCCATGGCTTCCGATGAGTCAGTTGACTCATTTACTTTTGAACTTCCCTCCAATGTCTTGTTCATCAGTTGGGTTAGAACTGATGATTTGTCTAGGGGCGGCCTTGGAGGTCTCCGTCCCCTTCTTGAAGTTTTTTAAGAAGGGACAGCTCTCAGACTCATGTCCCGACTTTTTGCAGAAGAAACATAACTCGAGTTTTGCTAATAAACGAGTAATCAGTCGTTTGACATTGTTTTGGGTGCCTCGCTCGAGAGGGTAAGTAATTGTTCTTATCCTTTACGTGCTGTTGAGCACTTGTCTCTGTAGTGGCCACTTTGGCCACAGTTGAAACATTTTCCCTTTTTGCAGCGTTTCTTCACCTGTTTTAATTCGTTTAAATACATCTTTGTCCCCCTTTTCTTGGATTCCAACTCAGACAAGTCGGAGGAGCTGGTTGAATCAGAGTCGGAACCCGACTCGTCGCAAGTTTTCATTTTCTTAAACGACTTTTTTGGTTTATGCTTAAACCATGGTTTAAACGTGCGCTTACGCGAGTCTTTCGACTGTGTTTAACCGGCTCCGGTTTTCCTTCTTTTCTTTCTCTTTTTCTTTTTCAGCGGGAACGATTTTAATAACCTCTTCCTTTTCTTTTTTAGGCTCCTCAGGTTCCTCAGCAGCCATGAAGTACGTTTTTTGCAAACATACCAATTGATGTAAGTCGTGAATGTCATGCCCGTGACATCGCTGTACGATTAGCATATTTCGTACAAAGGCTGAAGCATTTCGATACAAGTGCCGTGCGGCGACCAAAGTAGTGGAATCACCCTGCCGTTTCCACAGTGAGTAGAAACGGTTAATGTAATTAAACGCCGTCTCACTTTTTTTGTTTTACAGTTCTCCAGTTCGTCGGCTAACTGCAAATCGTCTTTACCGAAACGCGAACAAAAGGCTACTTCGAAGTCATCCCAGTTTTCGAAGTGGTATATACAACTTTCAAACCATTGCTTGGCTTCTCCCTTCAAATACGCAGGAATGCAGCGGAACAACACTCGATCGAGCGAGTTTCTTTTTGCTGCTACGGCACTTTTTACGGCGTCGAGGAAATTCAGCATTTCGTCGTCGGTTTCCGTACCGGCGAACGCAGGAATGTTAATCCCTTTGTAGGTCACATTTTTGTTATCTCCACCATCAAGATCCTTAGGAGCTTTTGGTGGGGGTGGAGTGGTTCCACTTCCGACACCGGCCTGCCGCATGGCCTCGGCGAATACGCGGACCATAACCTCAGGATCAAAAGGGTTTGGTTCGGGCATCGTTTTCGACGGCCCTTGGTTCGCAGGTTTGGATTGTAGGTGTTTAGTAAATCCAACATGTGATTTCAGTCCAATTATGGCTGTGTTAATGTCAAAGATTGTCATAACACAGCTCTGAATTGTTTTCTTTGTAACAAAGGCCCCTGTGTTATAATAATTGCCAATTAGGCATTTAAGATATTGTCTGTAATTTATTTTGGCAATTATTGATCATTAACAGTTATTTTGGATATATTAATGTAGTTAATGATCTTGGCTGGTTTACCAAATTGGTAGTTTTTGTTTTCATGTAAAAACTGTATTTTCTGCACCAATTTGGTCCATTTGTTTATCGTTTCTCCTTTTAGAGAACTGC
>JH430428.1:0-36117 GCA_000239455.1 Strigamia maritima | reverse complement strand
TGCAGCCTTGGCACAAGACATTGGAGAATAATGGCACGGGATTTTGCCTTATTACGGTCAAAAGGTCCTTGGCATCCTGTGTAGCAGTGGCATCGTGCTCAACTTGTTTCCTGTCACAAATGGCCATAATCCCTTTTCTTCCAGCAAAAGTTGAACATCTATTGCCCACTGGATATAATTCACCTTATCCAGCTTTGTCACACCTGCAGTGGCTGACTTGGTGATGTCCTTATCTGGCATGGTGCTGGAATAACCTGGAAAACAAAATAGAGCGGCAGAATCGGTCCAAAAATGAGAAATTTGGGTTTTTTACCTTTTATTGCCCAAAGTTGTATTTTGGGCAATTTTCCTTGCTTAGGCCTAAGCTGTAACCACCCTCTGCTACCAGTTCTTGAGGTCTTATGGTGGCAAAGGCCTAAAGTGGTCCGCGCAGTGGAATGGACCAAAGGTAATACTTCAAAAAGTTGAAAAATGGACTTTTCCCATTTTTGGATTTTTGATGGGAAATTCGAATTCGTCCGGCGGGATTCGGTGGCCCGGCTGCGGCCAAAAATTGACGCGATTCCCGCACTCCGAAAAGTCGGCTCGAAATTGCAGAAATTGGGCTTCGGGACCTAGCGGGTCGTGTTCAGCATGGTCCAAATAGTATCCAGTGGTAAAATTATAATTTTAGGCCAAGCGGTTTGTCCTGGACACATAATTAACCGCATAGAGTGAAATAAACTGCTTTGGCTGCTGCAACTGCATGTTGCTTATGATACCACTCGGTATTATGTGTTTTTATAATGAAATGAACTCACACATTCGGTTAAAAGGTCCTACAATCTACACCAAGAGATGAAGCACTTTATTTGCAGCCATCTTGAACAGGAAGCTCAAACATACAGCTTGGAACCCAGATGTCATAGCTAAGTGCTCAGACTGGAGCCAGACTATGACATGTGGGCTAAAAATAGCTCACAAGACTAGAGATCACAAACTGGTCATAGTTTGTGATCTTATTACATAAAATAAGACTCAGGATGACTGTGTACATCTAGATTGATCACAGACACCCTGGAAACCAATAAAATCATACAATTTCCAACATAGATCACCTTAAGGTAAACAAACAGTAATAAATGATTACCTTAGGCTTTGAAATAAATATAAATAATTACAACAACTTATCACATGTCCCAAGGACAACCTGATACAACATATACAACCTAAATAAATGACTTGTTTATAACCTGTGCAAACACTAAAAGGTGATCTTAACTCATACTAAAAATACTTATGAGCAACTTTTGGTCAACTCGACCTCTCTAGGTGCTCATGACTTACACATTGGACATGTTGAGTTATAGTATGCCAATAATACACACGTACGGCATAGGTTTCATCAGAATCCTCTGATGTGCCATTGTTGTCACTTTCATCTGTTGCAACTTGAGGTTCAACTACTGCTTGTTCAGTGCTTGGCTCTTGCACAACTGTATCTACTGGCTTTTGTGATGGTTTCCAATTATAATCAGCAGCTACGTATGGCTCATTTAGCTCATTTTTGCAATAACTGCATACTTCAGGTCTGCTACGCAACTTAACTTGCTGACCTGGCGGATAGAAATACATATCCCACTGACCGGCGGTTGCGCCTGACTGGCGCTCAACCTGCTCGTGTACCCATCCAGATTTGCCTGGCACGGGGGCCCTTTCTACTTTTGATCTAGGTTTAAATGGGGGAATTGGGTCAGGTGAAGCCATTCTAACTAACTGTGTGGGCTTTTTGCACATAGTAACATCTGAAGGTGCTTGGGTTAACAATGGCGCTGCGGGAGAAATAATAGGCTCTTTAACAGGGGCTGGTAATGATGAATCATCATGTGAGTCATCACTTGACTCATTGGGATTGAAACTATGAGTTTCTGATCCATTGGATATGTCTAAGGGACTATCACCTAAATAGGTGTCAACAACATCTTTATAAACCTTGGTTTCAACCACCTTAAGGTGCTTGTTTTCATAGACATCATCTAAAATTGGATCCCAGATCCTATATCCCCTGGTACCCATTGCGTACCCAACTAAGACTGCCTTCCAAGCTCTTGGCTCTAATTTACTACGCCTATGCGCTTTAGGAATATGCACATATGCCAAGCTGCCTGGCACCCTTATGTGTGCTACTGGAAGTGGGCGCTTGCGCCATATCACATAAGGGATCTCATTGTTTAAACGCGCATGGAAAAAACGGTTCTTTAAATAAATGACCTGTTGGTATTTAGAATGCGTTATGTGACCGAGTATTATTTGTTCATGCATAGTTATATTTGTAATGCATCAATTGTATTTTATTTTCTGTTTGCTAATGTGTTAGCTTTAAGTTTTGTTAACAGATGGCATTGCTTCTCAGTTCAAGAAGCAGTGGCATCATGCAGCTCTGAGTCTGTGACATCACAACTCACAACTGGCATCATACAGCTCTGAGTCTGTGACATCACAACTCACAACTGGCATCATACAGCTCTGAGTCAGTGACATCACAACTCACAACTCACAACTCACTCATCTGTTCTCCAAGCAAGCCAAGATGGCTGCTAGCTAGAGTTCATGTCTGATTTTAAGTTATGTAGTTTATTTATTATTTAATGATTAAATGGTTCGTTTTATTATTTTTACAAACCTGTGCTTATTCTTTAAATCAAATCACACTGACTGAGTCCATATGCATATCCAACTTCATCATCTCAACCTCAACTGCCCAGCAAATTCCACACATATCCACATGTTAGTTTTGGATATCAACATGGTAGCAGAGGTCTGGAGAGAGAATTCATGCCCCTCAGATGTCTATTTGGGGCCACATGCGTAAGTAATTTCTTAAATTGCAAAATTTTAGAATTCTTACTCATATTTGTTTTTTTCCAATTTTGTGAAAATTTTGATGACCTTGGATGACCTTGGACCATGGCAAGTCAATCAGCAAGTGAATTAGCCAGAGGAAAGATACCTATTCTGGTCAACTCTAATTATGAGCAATGGAAGAGACAACTGAACCGGATCATGTACTTCAAGTTCACTTTACGAGGATGGAACCACAATCTTACGCTGAAGCAATGAAGTCAGCAGATGCCAAGCAGTGGCAGGAAGCCGTTCAAGAGGAACTGGACACGTTTAAAGAACGCGATGTCTATACTGAAGTTGAACCACCAAAGGAGACAACCATCTTAGGAAACCGATAGATTTTTAAACTGAAGAAGAATGCACTTGGTGAAGTAGTGCGTTACCGTGCACGCTTAGTAGCCCAAGGCTTTCGGCAGACCAGGGGAGTGGATTTCGATGAAGTATTCAGTCCAGTTGTTAATTTTGTCCTCATGAGGCTTTTCTTCTGTTTTCTAGTTGTTTTACGCGGACGGATCGACACGCATATTGATGTTAAGGCAGCTTATCTTTATGGTGAATTGGACAAGACTATCTACATGCATATACCTCCAGGTGTGACACCTACTCATCCGGGACATGTTTGGTTTCTTACCAAGGCACTCTATGGTTTACACCAGAGTGGCCACATGTGGTATGCGAAGCTAGACAGCACTCTACTCACTCTTAGTTTTAACAAGTTACTGGCTTGTAACTGTCTACATGTTGGATAAACAAGCTATTCTATTGGTTTATGTCGACGATATGATTCTGTTCGCAGATGATGAAGTTACTAAACAGGACATTGTTTGTCGTTTATCAACTTGTTTTTCAATAGTGGACTTAGGCCAAGTTAAAGTTTTATTGGGAGTTGAATTTGTAAGAGAGCAAGGCAGGATATTCATGTCACAGTGCGGTTATATTGTGAAGTTAGGTAAAAGGTTTAAGTTAGTGTTTAGTCATTTAGTTAAGGTTCCTGTAACCGTAGGTACTACTTTGACGCGTGAACCTAATGTATTACCAAATAATTTTCCGTACCGTTCACTAATTGGTTCTTTACTTTTCCTAGCCTCTCGCACCCGACCTGATATTTTGTATTCTGTGATAGCTTTGTCCCAGTACAATAGAGCTACCAAACCACCAAACACATCAAAGCTTTTACAAGTTTTGCAATACACTGTGAACACCGGTGACTACAGGATCGAACTTACCTTGCGTACTTCTGAACGCTTATGAGCTTACTCTGATGCGTCGTGGACGAGTGATGCCGCAACATCCCTCAGTTTTGGAGGTTTTATTGTATATGTGGTTGGTGCGCCGATAGGCTGAAGTTGCCCTAAGCAAACCAGCGTGACCTGTTCGACCATGGAAGCTGAGTTTGTAGCTTTGGTCGACTGTGTTCATGAAGTGTACTAGCTATCACATGTTTTTCAAGCTTGTCCGATCTTTTAACCCATCAGTACATCTTTTATTTATGCTGATGCTATGTCTTCTATTCAGTTCACGTCAAATGATGTTGAAAATTCACGTACTAAGCATATTTGCGTTAAGTTTCATTGGTTATGCGAGTGGTATGTCAAGCATTATTTTCAATTGCATAAAATCCCAGGGGAGATTAATGTAGCTGACATTTTTACTAAGTGGCTGAATGGAGGCAGGATCAGATTTTTGTGTACTAAAGTTTTTGATAATGTTTGATTTGTATTTTTCATGCGTTATTAGTTTTTTGTTATTTTGCATTGTATACCTTTGTTTACGGTTTTGTATATTTAACGCTTGTTCTATTGTTTTCCCTTTTTATTTGAATGAACGTATAATTCTCGTTCATGGGGGCATTTGTTGGTATTTATAATGCGTTATGTGACCGAGTATTATTTGTTCATGCATAGTTATATTTGTAATGCATCAATTGTATTTTATTTTCTGTTTGCTAATGTGTTAGCTTTAAGTTTTGTAAACAGATGGCTTTGCTTCTCAGTTCAAGAAGCAGTGGCATCATGTAACCCTGAGTCTGTGACATCACAACTCACAACTGGCATCATGCAGCTCTGAGTCAGTAACATCACAACTCACAACTCACAACTCACTCATCTGTTCTCCAAGCAAGCCAAGATGGCTGCTAGCTAGAGTTCATGTCTGATTTTAAGTTATGTAGTTTATTTATTATTTAATGATTACATGGTTTGGTTTATTATTTTTACAAACCTGTGCTCATTCTTTAAATCAAATCACACTGACTGAGTCCATATGCATATCCAACTTCATCATCTCAACCTCAACTGCCCAGCAAATTCCACACATATCCACATGTTAGTTTTGGATATCAACATGACCCTCATGGCCAATTCAGCCCATAAACGCTTAGGCAATCCTGCACTAAGTAAGGTAGCGCGCACACTATTCAAAATAGTACGGTTTACGCGTTCTGCGACTCCATTCATCTCAGGGGAGTATGCATTAGTGCGCTGAATACCCACACCTAAGTTACACAAAAATTGCTCAAATTCACCTAAGGTAAACTCACCCCCGCAGTCAGTGCGTATATGTTTAATTTTAAATCCGCTTATTTGTTCAACATGGTTGTGAAAATTCTTGTAAGTGTTAAACACTTGGTCTTTTGACCTGAGTGGGAAAACCCACGTGTACCTAGTACAGTCATCTACTATGCAGTAGAGATAATGAGCGCCACCTAAAGAAGGTGTTCTGCATGGGCCCTTAAGGTCCATGTGCAGTAGCTCAAGAGGTTTACTCGATAAGAGCCTGCTTTCTGATCGGAAACCAGCACGTGTAGATTTAAAAATTTCACAGTTTTCACAAATGTCATTCTTAACCTTTTGCCATGAAAATCAATACCTTTGACGTTTTTATAATGTTAGTGTTGTATAAACGCAAATTAATTGTTATTGTTTTCATTCTGTCAGGTGACAGAGCGTTTGCTATTAAATTCCTGCGTGCGACTTTGCGTTCTATTTGCTAAATAAAACAAGTTGTGCGTATTAAACGCATAATCCGTATAAAACGTTACGGAATTATGCATTGTTAGTTGCCTTGCTGTTAATGATCTGCTTTTTGTTTAATAAAATATTAATTGCAGATCATTTGAGTGTCTTTTTAGTTTTTGAAGGCGAGGGCGCTACCATCTCGATGTAGGCTCTCTTGCCTGTCTTATTATTCTGTATATGTGTAAAAATGACAGGTGTGACATGTGATTGACGTGTCACACGTCTATTAATAGTTTTTCATACTTGGATCATGGGCGCCATTTTGCCCACCTTGCAAAATGTATCATCACATGTATGGACCAGTTTTTCCCTTATTGGACTTGAATAAAACTGTAAGTTTGTTCTTTTATGTGTGAAATTCATTCACATGTGCAGGCCATATAAGCGAGCTCAATCGCGGGCCATTTTCGATTTGTTTTCGTCTCTATACGCTGGTTTTGCGTACCGTGCGCTGAGGGAAGTCTAACCAGGCTTAGTGCGCCAATCAACTATATCGCGAGGTCCTGACGACTGCGGGACGTCGCGATCAACTCAAGGGAAAGACGAGCGACGACACGCGGCACGATAACACGAGTTTCCTGGCGGATTCCAGTGATACAGACGTGTGCGGTTTTTGGCCATATTGCGAATTTTCACTGTGCTGTCTAAATATTTGACTGGCACCAGTTTGATGTATGTACCTCATGCGGTTTTCTGTGCCCAGAGCGAACCAGTTGGGCTTTAAATACACAATTAAGTGTGGATACTAAGAAAGGTACGAGGAATTCAACTAACCTATCGCCGGAGCGCTGTGACAATTATTTCGAGCTGACTTTTTGGAGTACGGGGATCGCATCTACTTTTGGCCTCAGCCGGGCCACCGAGTCCCGCCGAGCGAATTCGGATTTCCCATCGAAATTCAACTTTGAAGAAAACAGTGAAAAATCGCTTCTACTGTGATTTCTGGACATTCGAGTGTCCAAAGGTCCTGGCCACCACCGAGAGGTCAACAGTTTTGTTGTGAACAATTCAAAATAATTTTGTTTTGTTGGCAAATTAGTGCAGTTTGCTTGATTATTGCGAATAATCAATTTGGTTTTATTTGCGAAATAAGCCAGACAACATTTATTGGTCCGTATATTTGATTGTGTTTATTTTTCTTGATTTTTTTTTGGAAATTTTCTTGATTTTGAGCACAATTATTTATTTTTTTGTTTTGTAAATTATAGTTTCTTTAGGATTTATTTCCAGAACGAAAGCCTCCTATGCAAAGGATCTAAGACCATAGTACTCCAAGTACATTGCCATGTCTTAGAAGATTTTTACAAGAAGAAAATAATTTTGTGGCAAGCTGATTTTGGATTATCGATACCCATTGTCGGATGTCAGGATATTCGTCAATCTTTAAAGATTTGCGACGATCTTTGAAGAATTTCAACTATATTCTGGACTGATTCCTGCCTAAGAAGACATCATTTTCGATTTTATTTAGTTTTAAGTTTCGAAATTACTTTTGAAATTGTTACTAATTATAGGTAATAGATTTACTAACTTTGGCTCATTGCATCGAGTCAAGAAATGTACTCTCTTCTGTTTTTACAGTAGAGATTTAACTTTAATTTCGAGCGATTTAATTATTGGGGTTTTCATGTGTGTTTGGGAAGTCAGCGGAGATTCAAAGGATTGATTTTTCTTTATTTTGGCTTGTCATTTTGAGTATTGCCGGAAAGTTTAGTTTTGGATAAATTTTCTTTAGTTTTGGATTATTAATGATTAATGTGATCGGGTTGTAGTGGTTAAGTTGTTTGAAGGGAACAAATTAATTTTGAGTGATTTTCCCTAAGTAATTTAGTTTTGATTTAGAATATTAGTTAAGAATATGTTGTGGAAGCAAACCAAATGCATATATATATTTAATAAAACGTTTATTTATCCTCGAACACATTTATACAGCCATGGCTGTTACATTATCAATTTTTAATACAACAATACACATTGCTATAGTTACTAGCAATACGTATGATGATTATTAATCTTAACACTCGCCCATCATCATATACTTTACAATTTGAATTTTATAATAAGTTTCTATACATTAAATTTTATTAATAAAGCCCAATATGCTTTAATATTATTTGTAATTTAGGTCCACTTAACGCCTTGGTAAACATGTCAGCTAACATTTCCGTCATTGGTACGAATTTCAATTCGTATATCCCATCTTGGATATCGTGACTCAGGAATAATACGCGTCTTTGGAAATGCTTAGTTCGCACGTGGTATTGAGGGTTTTTAGCTAAGCTAACAGCCGCCTGATTGTCACAAAATATCTTAATTGGGACTTTAGCCATATATTCTATCTTGAGTTCCTCTAGAAAAGATCTTTGCCATTTTACTTCTTTGGCTAATTCTGTTAGCGAAATAAATTCAGCCTCGCAAGTTGATAATGCTATTAACTTTTGATTTCGTGACTGCCAAGTAACTGCAGTTCCTCCAATAGTTGTTACATCACCAGCATACGATCTGGAATCCGTTGATGGTGAATTCCATGATGCATCTGCGTATCCTTGTAACTGGTCTGCGTCACTTCGGTAAATCAAACGCTTACTCCTGGTTCCCTTAAGGTGCCGTAAAATACGTTTCGCCGCAATCCAATGGCACTCATATGGTTCTGTTAGCCATTGAGACAGGCTTGATACGGCGTAAACAATATCTGGCCTTGTGGCTTGCGCCAATTACATCAGGGAACCAATCAGCTCACGATAAGATTTGTTTTCAATCTTTTCACCTTTATGATAATTAGGATCTTCTAATTTTTGTGAAGAGAAGTTGAAGTTTGCCAAGGATAGGGCAAAGTCACGGCTATCATTCTCCAGAGCCTAGTTCCACGTTTGCAACCTGCCGCAATGAAGTGCGAGGATACCCAAGCAGTCTGGCAGCACCTAAAGAAGCTATTTGAGCCCAGCTCAATAGCCAGAGAGGCTTCACTTGTCGAGACGTTTTACGGGATCCGCAGACTTGAAAATGAGGAACTGGACACGTTTGTGAGTCGCCTAGAGAAGGCAGAGGATGACTTAATCGCCGCCAATGCAAAGCTGAAACCCGAGGACCAGATCAAAGCTTACATTCTGCTTTCACGTGTGGGAAAAGACTTTGAGTTGCAGATTCAGTCAATCTACCAATGGCAGAAAGAAAACTTCACCTATGAGAAGGTCCTTGAAGCGTTGTTGTTGGAAAATAATCGGAGAAAGCTGGTAGCAGGGAGCGAAATGAGTTTGGAAGCCGTGCAAGCATTTTCTTCAAAATCCAAAGTGACTGATTCAAAAAGTTCCGACGATAGATCATATTTGCAAAAGATTACATGTTTCAAATACAACCAGAAAGGGCATTTTGCAAGAGACTGTGTGCAAAATTTGAGTGTGAGTCAAGACACGTCTTACTTCGATTCCGTGACGTGTTATACCTGTGGGAAAACAGGCCACATTTCCCGCCAGTGCCCGGATGGCTACGCACCGCGGGATGGCAGACCATTTAGAGGTCGTAGTCGTGGACGTAGCAGCCGAAGAGGAGGCAATCCACCTGGTCAGTCATCTTCTAATGTGACTTCAGCGTGGTTTGTCAAAATGGTTAATTCAGGGCCTGTTAGTGTCACCCTATGGTGTAGTGCAAATGTGAATGGTATTGGGAACTACTCAAAAATGAGTGCAGTGGAAATGTGAATGGCCTTGAGTTCCCAAATTAACAAAGGTGAATGTCTGCTCAAAAGCAGTACTTAGAAGCCAGAATGGTCCCTTGGCTTATAGTAGGCTACTCTACTAGAGTTTATATGCCCAACTGATGGTAAACAAATAAATAGAAAATTACTTAAAAACAGATTTATCTGCTATTAGGTACAGAGTGCATCTTGCACTAGAGCACAGCCATCTTGGCTATAAAATAGGTTATGACATCACAAGTGTGAAACATTTGAGATGTCATGAAAACATAAGCTGACAAATTAGTATCTCAAAACATAAGTAAAATGCAGTAATACAGGTTAAATAGTAAACAAATTGCAAATAAAATGTGCATACATGAAATGAGAAATAAAATACAAAAGATAAACAAACTGACAGTGCCATCTACCGACAAGATAGGAACTAAATGTGCTGTAAACCATCAAATAAATAGTAGAATCTAACAGATAAATATCAATACAGTAAATAATAAATAATCAACTACAATAATAGTGATATGTATCATCCAAACTAATAGCTGCCTAGTAAAGCAGTCCAACAAATGGTGCATCTGATGATTGGTTCCTAGACAGTTGCGCATCTCACCACGTGTGTGGTAACCGCATGTTATTCAGTGAGTTTGCAGAAGTGAAGCCAATGCAGCTAGAGCTAGGACAAGGCACTTCTACAATTACGGGATGTAGCACAATTGAACTGTTAATGCATGTGAATGGACATGAAAGTGCAATTGACTTGAAAAATGTTTATTTTGTTGAGGGATTTAAACGCAATTTAATTGCAATTGGCAAAATTGGTCAAGCAGGTTTTCATATAAATATTTTCAAAGACAAATTGAGAGTGTTTAAGTCTGATTCTCGAGCTTGTTCGTTGTTAGGTAAGCTTGATGGTGGGCTTTACCGTGTTCAGGACACAATCCAGTACAGAAAAAGTAATAAGAAAGAATTGAGTTCTGGAACTTGTGGATTAGAAGCCCATACAACTAGCAAGGTCGAGGATGTGTGTGAAAATGCCCAGTTATGGCATAAACGTTTTGCTCATGTTGATGTCAATGGTCTAAAGAAGTTGAATGGTGATAATTGTGTGAAAAACTTAAATTTAATGATGAAAACCAATATTTGTAAAAACTGTGAAATTTCAGATTTGACAAGAATGAGTGTGACTTCTAAAAATGAAGTAGTGACTTCAAAACCACTGGAGTTAATTTGAATTAGGGTGTGGGGACCAACTAAAACTAAGTCATTAGGTGGTGCAAATTATTTATTATTCTTAATCGATGACTATTCTCGTTACAGTTGGGCCTTCCCGCTTAAACACAGTGATGAGGTGTTACCAATTTTTCAAAAGTTTCATTTAAGGGTTGAGAAATTGAGTGGTTTTAAAGTTAAAAGTGTGAACCTTGAAAATGGTAAACAGTTAATGACCTTGGACTTTCAAAATTATTTAATCCAAACAGGAATTCTTGTCAAGTCGGAGGAGAATGAAAACCAGAAAGTTAATAATGTGACAAAAGACTTTATTGATATGGTTATTTTACTTGTTAACGGTATTTTCAAAGAAACCGGTATGCCAAAATTTTTGTGAGCTGAACTTGTGTTGTTTGTCACATATTTATTGAATAGGTATCCCAATCTGTACATTAAAGGGCAAATCCCATATGTTCTGTGATGTGATCGCACCTTGTCAATGGGCCATATTAGAGTTTTAGGTTCATTGGTGAGTGCTAAAAATCCAAAAGCCTATGATGATGTAGGGACTTTTAAGAAGGGCTATTTGGTAGAGTATGCGATGCGCAAAATGGTTTACAGAATCTGGGATCCCAATTCAAATGTGATCTACGAGTTAAATAAGGTGGTTTGTAATCAGCAACAATTATTTGTCAATACAAGGAAAACCGGTAACATTCAAACGGAGGGAAACCAAGAAGTTGAACCGTATCATGACCCAGGGGTTTCAAGTGAAAGTGAGGATGATGACATCACACTTTCAGCACCCATTACCAAACAGGTGTCAGTTAAGACTGATGATGTGAATGGTCAGTCTATTACAATGAGACAAAAATCCAGTTCCGTTTCGGGGCATCCTCCTAAGGGGATATTGAGGACCCCAGTGATGAGTAAACCTGGTTGGGAACGTGTCGAAGTAGAGAGGCAGTCGGGGCATCCAAAGGAAGAAAAGATATATTTATTTTTATCCCTCTAATTCTAAATTGGCTCTAAGAAGTGTTCCTGAAGTACAGAATTATTTTAAAAGCGTTTTGAAAGAAAGTTATGACCCCCATTTATTTAATTGGAAACCTACACCTGTAGAGCGTCTAGCTAAGTCAAGCGAGACACTTTTACAGTCTGAGCCAGGTGTCTCTGATGTTAAAGCGGAGCCGAAAGAATCGGTTGAGACATATTTGGTCTGTATGTAAGATTGAGTTATTTGTTTTGGGAACTTTTATTATTTAAAGGGGGAATTATTATCATGTGTGTTAGATAAATACTAAAAGTTCATGGTATTGTTACCTATAAGTTAAAGGTTTTGGTCATGTGTTATGTTTAACACATTTTTCAGTTTATAGGGGCAAATGTTGGTGTGTAAACTGGAAAATGTGGTTTTTGTGCAATTAAGTTCATTGTGCAAATATTTATTTAGTTGTTTTAATTGTTAGAAATATTGCATTCAGAGGTCATTCTGAGATCAGAGGATTTTGGTTTATTATTTGCAGCCTCTGATTGTATTATTTGTTGTATTACCGATTGGTAAATTTATTGTATTACTGATTGGTAAATTTATTTTTGTTTTCATAATATTTATATTACCGATTGGTAAATTTATTTTTGTTTTCATAGTATTTATATTACCGATTAGTAAATTTATTTTTGTTTTCATAATATTTATATTACCGATTGGTAAAGTTATTTCATCCTCAGAATGCTGATTTTTATTTTATTAGACAGTTTAAGTGTGTGACTTAATTGTATTTATGTATTATTTATCATAAGGTGATTCATCTACACCATCTAGATGTAAGTGAATGAATATTGTGCCTGTTTGCTTGTGAAAAGCATTTTTGATGACAGATATGACATAACTGCACTTATGTTCTATTTTTGGCATACCTGACATCAACTGATTGATTTGTTCTCTGGTTTGAGATTAATTTTTATACTCTCTTACTCTCTTCCTGTATATTCACCTGTGCAAATGGCTGCCAAGTTGAGTGGCTCCTTAGAATAAAGTTTTCTTTGGTTTTTATCGTGCTTGTATGAGTTTTTGTCAAGTTTACATGATAGCAGCAACTGTGGACAATGAATTTGTGATACAAGGCAAATTCAAGTCATTTTGCAGCAGGAATACATGTATGTAGTGAAGCATACTGAGACAGAGAAGCACCTTTAGGCACCAGTTTGATGTATGTACCTTTTGCGGTTTTCTGTGTGTCCAGAACGAACCAGTTGGGCTTTAAATACACAATTAAGTGTGGATACTAAGGTACGAGGAATTCAACTAGCCTATCGCCGGAGCACTGTGACAATTATTTCGAGCCGACTTTTCGGAGTACGAGAATCGCGTCTACTTTTGGCCGCAGCCGGGGGGGGGTATCGATCACTTGTCCGAATGGTCGATTGTCCGAAAAACGAAAAAAGCTGACCAGTACGTTTGTCCGAATGCTTTCGGACAAACGTACCGTCGGACAAATGTTTTTCTGACAATCAACCATTGTAGCGGACAAACGGAACACGTTTTTGTCTTAAAAACGTTTTTTTGTCCGAAAAACGTTTTCAAAGTTATTGGCAAGATCCTTGAACATACTTGTATATCATTTTATAACTGGCCATAGTGAATAATCTTACATATAAAACTCACTCTAAAATTAAAAAATTAAAATTAAAACCTCAATTTGCATAATGCAACAAGTTCTAGCCAATGTAAAATTACTGTCATCGAACCAAGCTATTTTCTTTTCAATCGTTTTCAAGTTCTTCTTCATCTTCCAAAGCCAGAAATACAACACAAAAAAAATAAGATAAAAAAAAGATAAAATAGCAAAGTCATCTAATAAGAAAATAAACCAAACAAAATTTTCTTTTGTCAAAACATTTACACCTAAACAATTAAAATCCATCAACAACCAAGACCAATCACAACTGACCACAACATTCCTAAACAAATCTCCCAATCACTGAATGGCCTTTTTTTGTCGCCGTTTGTCCGAAAACCGTTTGTCCGAATGGTCGTTTGTCCAAAAAATTTCGGACAAACGACCATTCGGACAAACGGCGTCGGACAAACGGCGTCGGACAAACGGCGTCGGACAAACGGCGTCGGACAAACGTTCGTCGGACAAGCGGCGTCGGACAAACGTACCACACTCCAGCCGGGCCACCGAGTCTCGCCGAGCAAATTCGGATTTCCCATCGAAATTCAACTTTGCAGAAAACATTGAAAAATCGCTTCCACTGTGATTTCTGGACATTCGAGTGTCCAAAGGTCCTGGCCACCACCGAGAGGTCAACCGTAACAGCCCCTTTTTTAGCTTTCTTGGACCCCAAGAAAGGTTTCCAGAAAGTCTTACCAAAAAGAAGTATAACTGTTATTTGGTTCACATATATATATGAAAAAGATATGTATTTTTATTTAAACACATTATATAATTCTATTTCTGACTTATCTATAATCAGATGTTTCACATGAAACAATTGGGTTGTTCGTTTCTATAACATAGAAGAATTTTGAAGAAAATCATTATAATATCACATTGCACTTTCATTTATGAGAAAAAGACAAAAAGAAAAATTACAAGATATCTTTTATAAAGTTTTACCATTATAAAAACTTGTATAATGTACAATAAGTATGAAATTACAAAAATTGAGTATGATACCTCGTATATTAAAGCTTAATTCTTTCTCTAAGAAAGTTATTTAGGATATTTAGAATTCAAGAATATATTTTTATTTATGGCATTATTAATTGTGGTACTATTAGTTGTGGTATTATTAGTTGTGGTATTATTATTTGTATTATAAAAAAGATCTATTATTGTAGATATATATCATTGATTAGTTCTATTGAGAACTCATTAAATGTCATAAAAAACAAAATGAAATGTATCATCATAATCATCGTAAACAACTTTACAAAAAAAAATGTATCACAAAATCTTTCTTTACATTGCAAACTATATCCTTTTATAGGATCAAATATAAAATATTATCAAGTTATCTGAAATATACTTATTAACTTTTTAGTGTACAACATATTAAACATACATTTCTCAAGGGAAAAAAAATTCTCAATTATCTACACTTTACAATATTTTACATTTTTTCAATGATCCCAGTACCAAAATTAAGATATATTGAGGAGTATCAAAAAATGAAATTTTCACTTTACAATAACACTTAAACAATTACCAACATAATTTCAAAATACATCTATCATTTATTTAATGTGCTTTTTAAATGAATTATAAATATTTTAACACAAAAATCATATCAAAAATCAAAGAAAACAATATCAAAAGAAATAAAGATAAAAAAAAATAGAAAAAAAATGAAGAAGTGAAGGGAAAAAAAATATAGAATCTAATGAAATCCCATATCATCAACAATAATATGTTTAAAATGAATCAATTCCTGTCTTATTGTGACGGTCCAAAATTGACCGTAATCTTTTATGTTATCTAGAATAAAGAGTGCACAAATTAAATAATGTTTACAACAACATTTGGCGATGCTTACCTGCATCGCAACATTAATATAATGGAAACTCTCCATTTATGTCGACAATATCGATTGTTAAAATGTCTTGGCAACTGAAATAAGTTGCCGATAGTACAATCACCTGAAATCAGGTGATATTATATGATATTAAATAATATTTACACCTGTGGACAGGTGGCGCTAATTAAATATCAAAGTATTGACACCAGGTGTTCAGGTGCTCGTGTTCAGCCCGGAATGATCCCATCCCGCTAATTATTTATTACAGATTCCCTCGATTTAGATTCGATATTTGACCAATTGAAGTGACGAAACCGTTTAATTCGAACTGAGATGCAACCCGATTGCACATCTGCAAACCTAGGATTTCTTTTAATAAGTAATAGTTAATTTGACATTGTTAGAATCCGAATGCCCCACATAGGAGGGACATTCGAGGCTTGTTGACCACGTGATCAAACTAGTATTATATAACTATTTAGGCCTATTTCTGCAGATATAATATTTTATTATATCCTGTCAAATATATAACTTTATTCATGTTTTCTTATCTTATTCCACTTTGGAATAACTAAATGACTTGTCATGTTTTGAGAAAACACCTTGCTTCACTTAATTCACTATTTCTCTATTCTCGCCGCTCATTTGCATATCGCTACATTTTAATATGAAGTCAGATCATTGTTGTAACATGGTACAACACCCAAGTTAGATATAAACCTAACTCAAAATCGCTACAGTCCTCTTATATTTGTTTATCTCTTATCTTAGAGTTGTAAGTTTTGGTCATGTTGACCACTTTAATAAATATATTATATTTTATGCTAAATCAATATTATCCTGTCTAATTATTCACGTCACACGTGGCGGGCCTGAAAGGATATAGTTATTAGCATATTTCGCAAATGAGTTTTGAATAGTTTATGCAAATTTGCATAAAAATTGAAAAAAATGATTTTGTGGAATTTTCAAAAAAAATTGTGTGAAATTGTGTAAAATCTACACTCCCTCATCGTATTCTGCGTATTCTGTTTTTCAAATATAGAAAACTTATTAGAAATAAAACGATTTTAGCAAAAAAATTGCTAAAAAAATCGATCAAAAACCACGTGGAGATCGAAATTTCCATATCGCGGTTTTGAAATCGAATTTCGCCAAACTTATAAACGAGGATTGAATAAATTAAGTATTTATTCATAAAAGACTATAGGTTATTAGAATTAATAAAGAAATTTATTAGTTTATCTGGTGAAAATCGCCGAAATTTGCATATCACCATGTGGAGAGAAGAAATTCTCCAAATTATGAAATGGTGCAAATTAATCTTGTTCTTTTGAATAAAAAGAATAAAAACCAACCTTTATTGTATCCTACATTAGGTTTAAACCTAATAAACAGAATAAATGTCGCAATGAAGAAAATTTGATAACAATCAAATATACGGCACGATGTAAAAAGTCCAAAACTTGGGCCTAACTTACTTCGAGGCTAAACAAATCGGAAATTCGAGAATTTCTAAAGATTTGTATGTGTTCTCTAAAGATCCAAAAGGATCTTATTAGTTCAAAGTGTGATATAAAAACCAAAAGCTAATAATTAAACCTTTAATTTTACAAATAGTTATATTTTGGAAAAAAACCAAAATAAGTAAAAATTGGTTTCACAAAAACCAACTGATAAAAAGAACACAGATAAAAATTCAAATGAATTACCTTTATTTACTATGAATTAAATAAAGAAGTTGAATAAATTTTACCGATCAATTGATTCTGATGTCATGTTCGACATGTTCGAACATTGCCTAAAAAGCCAGACCAGAATCAGACTCAAAATTGTATTTAAAAGGAATAAAATTATTTATTTCATAGGAAATAATTCTTCTATTTATCGCAACATCGTATACAACTCCATCACCATGGAAACCAAAACCACGATCGCGACCGACATTAGAAAATCAACAAATACAATTTATTCAGAACTCAAATAAAATACATATTTTATTGGAAAAAATTAAAGATATTTTTATTATTAAAATAAGAATAAAACCATTCCAAAGTGGAATAAATCATTTCACCAAATTGAAAATTTAAACTCATGGAAATGGCAAAAAAGAGAACATTCTTTACTATGAGCCACAACAATTAAAATCCATGAATGAACTCAGGAATGTAAACAAAGGGTCGTATTACTACGAGCGAGGGTCGTAATTCCCAACGGAATATAGCGTAATACAGTGATACGAAGGGAGCGCATAGACGTCCTAAACCCATTTTCGCTCCAACGATAAGTTGCTAAGCAACCGAGTATGGCAGCAAAGTTCCCTTTAAGAGACCTAGAAAATTCTCTGATTTGAAAAACTTTCAAAAATGAGACATAAATATGGGATCTCAAATTAATATATTGGAAAACCAATATAATAAATAAAAATAGACTTAAAATTGAGTTATAAAAGATTTTATTTGTGCAAAAAATTGATAAAATGGATAAAATTCACTAAAAACTTTATTTTGTCAAAAAAAAATAAATAAATAAATAAATCAAGTTTCGAAAGTTTATTGAAATAGTGGAAAATCCATAAACAACCGATTCGAAGTCTCGTGACGTCATTCACATTACGTATTTCCGGTACGTTTAAACGTTGTTTTACCTGAATAAGCGTTTTGGCCAATCAGAAACGATTCTGATAAATCCCCCAAAACGTAACACACTAAAAGAAAGACTGGAACAATCAGTCATTCCAACTTCGAGATTTCCCACGTGTACTATGTATATTTCGATCCGTTTTTCAACAGTGAAAAGCTTCATTGTCGATTAAAGATAACTGAATCTCAGTTGAACAATTGATTGCCGTATTTACGTCAGTCCTAAATTTATTTCAAGTAAATAAATTATTCCGTACCTACATTTTTTATTGATTTAAGAAAAATTAGATCGAAGCAATTAAAAAATGGCTACGGAAAATAACATTCAACCCGTAATTGAGCTGGATGGTAGTCATACCTTAGATCTAAATATTGCAAATAATCAAATGAATGATTCCAGTCAATGGACTGATGAATCTCATATTTCCAATACTACTGGAAATGACCGAGTCTATGTAGACACGGCTGATGCTAATTGGCGCCAAATTTGTCGTCAATTAAATATAGCAGAAACTCGATTCGCTAGCAAACAAGATTTCTTAACATGTTTATTTACCCTATTTATTGGCTAACCATAGAGATCAACTGGAAAATTCCAAAGCAACCGAATGCCGGTTTGCAACAAAATAGACTAGAATCAGAGGCTTGAGAAAAAGATTTATTAGAGCAACTACAGGTTGCCAAAGATATAATCTCAAGCGCGGAATTCTTATTCCCTGACCAAGTGGCCCAACCGATAGCCACAATTGGTTCAAATCAGCGTGCTTCTACACCGATTCAACAACCTATTGCCCCAAATAACTCCACGGGACCCACTATTACGGATCCTCTTATGAATTTGGGAAATAATATGCAAACAGGAATTATACCTGTTATAAATTCGGTTACAAGAAGTATTGGGAATCCACCCAACCCTTCAAACAGGATAAATAATCCTGTTATTACTAATGGGAATAATGCACCAAAAAATCTTAGTATTTCAAGTTCTTCTCGAAATAATAATGGTTCAAATGGTCGATTGGGAATAGCCCAATTTCTCGATCAATTCCAAATTTGCAAACAAATGCAAATACACCATCTGGAAATTCAAATTTTCCACATTATTCGCAAGAAACCATTCCTTCCCAAGTTTCAACCGGAAACCAACAAAATTTGCAATCTGGAAACAATTTCCAAATTTCATATGGAGGGAGTGGAGGAAATGGCAATTTCCAAACAAATAATGGTTCCTATGGGAATAACAACTTCCAAAATAGGAGTGGAACTACTAATCCACCAACTAGTGGAAATAACCACTCTAGCAATGGGAATTACTTCCATAACACAAATGGAGGAAATAACATCCCAAATGCAAACAATTTTCCAAATTTTAATGGAAATAACACCCAAAATGGAAACAATTTCCATAATACAAATGGAAATATTCCATTCAGTCCGGAACAATTAAAATTCTTCCAAGACAATTTTGGGAATAAGTTCAATTTAGGACACACCTCTCCAAGAACATCCAATGCAAGTACTGCAAAAACCCTGAAAAACATGAGTTACAAAACAAATGTAATCAAATCCTTTTCTGGCCGTGGTACTGATGATCTTTTTGCTTTTTTAGGAGCAGTAAAAGGTGCTGCCCTAGCCATCAATGATACTTTGGATGGCGTCCTTAAAAAATGTGTACCATTACATCTAACAGATGTAGCTGCATTGTGGTATAGAGATAATCTACCACAAATGGATACTTGGGAAAAATTTGAATCTTTATTCAAAAGTCGCTTTGCATTATCAGAGACCCAAATGGGTGATAAATTACTTGCAACTCGTCCCAAACATGGTGAAACAACTTTCGAATATGTTGAAAGATTTTATGGACTTTGGTGTCGCCAAACCCACTACAATGAGTTTGGAGCTGCGGGACTATTGTGGTCTAAGTCCACAAAATACATGAGAACTCTCCTAGCTCCATACAAACCCATTGAATTAGGTATAAGAAAACTTTATTCTGTACTAACAAAGGACAGAGGTTATTTTGATGCTCCACCATCAGAACTAGGAGTTACAACTCCCTCTGAAACCCCCTTTGATAGAAATAGAAATAAAGATACCCATCCTCCTAAGAATAGAGAAAATAACTTCTCTAAGAATAAGAAACAACTTAAGGTGACAGTTGACCAAACTGATACTGAAAGTGAGGAGGAATCAGCAAAATCACAATTACAACCTGCTGAAAAAGCATATTTTAATGCTTTAAGTGAGAACAAAGATAGTGAAAACAAGATAAAAGAGCGATTCAAAGCTGGATCTTGTTACGGTTGTGGTTCAACCGAGCATTACCGAAACCAATGTCTTCACAAACCTAAAAATGGGAGTCATAACAATAAAAAGAGGTAATCCCTCTAATAATGACGAAACCCATAAAAAAGTTAAAAAAAGCGATGATTTGCATACTTTACTCCAAGGAGTCATGACTCGACTAGAGACATGTTCCTTTTGTGCCCAAACTGGGCACAGCCTTAAAGATTGTACGGCTCTAAAAAACGCGATCACGGGGTCGATATCGTCCAGCCCGAACCCCGCCAACTGATTGATGATAAAAAGCATCAAACAGAAATGGACATGGCATTGAGTGGATCAGAAGACAACCCATTCCACTCATACCCACTTCCAATCGCACAAAAGGAACTCCTCCAACAAATGCGACATCGGTTTTATGTCTTGATGACAAGAAACCACATGACTATGCTCACATTAAAATCAATTTGAATAACGTGGAAACCATAGCCCTAATGGATACAGGTGCTACGAGTTGTTTTATTGGAGTGCAAGCACTCCCATTCTTGAAATTAAAAGAGAGTGATATAAAACCCCTTCGAACTCGTATGAATATACGTTGCGATATTACGTTTTTATGTTTGAATTTATTATATATATATTTATTATTATATAAGTTCTTTATTATTGATATTGTGTTAAATATATTTATTTGTTCAGTGAGCTACTGTACAACTTTGTTTCTGTATATATTTGTAATTTGACCATTCAAAGCCTCTGTAGTTTTTTAGTGTTATTTTTAGCCAAAAATAAAAATTCTACTCACTTGCCGGTTTGCCTGTGAGATGTCAACTGCCTCTCGTTTTTCTGCTTCAACACGGAATATTCCAGGATTAAACAACATGGTTATGGGTTCCAGCAAGCCAGCCACTGCGTTTTGATGCATTTGTGTGATTTTTCCGTGTTTTTGAGCGTTCTTGCGCTCATATCGCGTGCGGAACCATTCCGAGAATTTGCGAGGCCTAACTCACATTTTCGAGGCCTAAAAGGAAGCAGTTGTAGTTTGTCTCCACTCCAAGCGAGACAAACAAAGGTAATTCAATTATCATTTCGTTTTTGGACTTTTTATTGCCGCTGGTTCATTTCTTTTAAGCACGAGTGCCATTTCCGGAATTTTTGGATCGAGTGAGATTGAATATCGGATCGTTTTGGATGCGTAACGTCGTGTTTGATGCTGATTTTGCTGCTTATTTTGCAAGTTTCGAGCCGGTGTAGCAGTTTGTTGGACGCATATCGTGTTACACAGCTCCTTGGCTGTATTGGAAAGGTTTTTTCGTCATTTTGAAGTGATTTTCGACTGGAGCAGCTATTTGTGCAATTTTTGGACTTTTATGTGAAAATTCGATTAGTGGAGCCACTTCAAGAACTTCTAGTGCAATTGATGACAAAAATTCACGGACAATTAAGCCAGGAAGTCATCACAGAAACCTACATCTTGAAGCCTTCACTCCTCTAGTGGAGATCTGTTCTATTTTTGTTTGTTTTGTCTCCTATCGCTCACTTTTTCACCTTCGAGGCTTTCTACCTTAAGGGGCTTTCTTCACATCCCCGATGATCTGGTACATGGTGCCTCCCTACCTAATCTGGGAAAATTGTTGTGATTTTATTTTAGTTTTCTTGAGCGTTTTTTCAGTTTCGAATAGGATCGGATCTGATCCTCGAAGGTTTTGGAGAGTTTGGGCATTAGTAATTGATTTTTCGTGCAATTCTACAACTTGAATGGAATTTTTGACAATTTTTGCTTGTTTATCAGCATTAGATCAGCTGTTATTTTGGTGTTAACAAAGTTAACAAATCATATTAATTTATCAACGATTTTTAGGGAAAAATTAGTAGTTTTTCGAATTTTCGGTTTAATAATTTGTGCGTGGTTTTTAATCCTAGCACAACTAGTATTGAGCTTGTGGTTTTCGAGCATTAGTTTAGAGTTATTAAACTCAGATAATAATTTTTGGAATTTTTGGCTCGAGGCCAAAAAATATTTTTGCACATTAACGAGTATAGTTAATGAGTTTAGGGTTTTGGAAATTTTTTAATTTAAATTTTTCCGAAGTTTTTGCGTTTTCAATTTAATTTTGCTTACGGGGTTTGTGGAATTAATAATTTTAATTCGCATAGTTAGTGGATTTAATTTTTTTTTGGGATTTGCGTTTAATTAATTATAACAGAACGCGATAGTGTGTTGAGTTTTAAAAAACTCAATGAATTTAACTACGTTAGTTGGAAAAGGGATATGCTAGCCTGCTTAGCAAGTAAAGGGTTAAGTCATTTCATAGATCCGAAGCACGTTGTTGTGCCTGGTGCGACAGCGGATGTGGTCACTAAATTTGACACGGACCAATCGAAAGCAGGGGGCATAATTTTCCTTGGTATTGAGGATAAACTAAAATGTTTATTGGATGGGTTGACTGAGCCAGTTGAACGATGGGAGAAATTGGGCAAGACTTTTGAACCCAAATCTAAAGCACGCATATCGAGATTATTGGGTGAATTTCATTTGGCCCAAATGGGGGAAAATGAAAGTATCATTTTGTTTCTTAATCGTATTACCCAGTTATCTAGGGATTTGGAGTTGGCGGGCAAGAAGATTTCCGATGATGATGTCGCATATCGGATGACATGTACCTTGCCGCTACAATACCATAACGTAGTTAGTATTATGCATCGTTGGGAAGATGCAGAATTTATTCCCAGTAAAGTGGAAGCGATGTTGATTGAAGAATTCAAAAATTTAAAATCGAGGACTACACACCCGAATAACAGTGGAGTTAAGGCGGGGAATAATGGGGATAATGCTTTATCGACAGATAAAAGAAAATCTGGTAGGGGTAAATCCAATACGGGAATTATCTGCTACAATTGTGGGATAAAAGGGCATTATTCAAAGGATTGTCGCAAGAAATCGAAGAAGGAAGTAACCTGTTCGATTTGTAAGGTTTTGGGCCATTATTCCGCATCTTGTAGGAAGGGGAAGCCGAACACCAGTGGTGGGGCGGTTCTGTGTCCTACTCTGTCCCGTTGGACGCAGAGGCTTTAATAATTGATGTTATGAGTGTGTCCTCCGTAACAAATGAATGGATTTGGGACACCGGCTCGGGGACGCATTTATGTTACCATAAGAATTTATTTTCTCAATTGTCGTTGGGCAAGCCTTATCAAATGAATGCTTATTCAGGGATCTTTAACGTCGAGAGTAGGTACTGTCGAATTTACTCATTTGGTGAACAATGCCCAGCAGAAAATAATTTTGAATAATGTGGGATATGCCCCGACCGGCAAACGTAATTTGATTAGTGGGTCATGTGCCATGGAAGCCGGGTGCACGTGGTCTGGCAAGAAAGATGAAATATTGGTTAGAAACAAGAATGAAAAACCAATATTGAAATTTATGAAGTCTAAAGGGTTGTTTAAGTTGACTGCAACTAAATGTAGTTCGAATTCCGATACTTTGGGGCCAAAGGCAATTAATGGGGTTAGTCAAAATAAAGTTAACGTTACTGAAGGTAAATCATCTGGGAATTTTGAATTATGGCATCGAAGATTGATGCATATTAATGTAGACTCGATGGTTAATATGTCAAAGAAGAATATTGCACGGGGTCTGTCAGATTTGACTAAAAAGGAAATGAACTGCATTACTTGCATAAAAGCTAAGCAAACCAAAAAGTATGGCAAAGCTAAAACCAAAATTTCATTTTCGGGGGTTTTGGATTTGGTTCATACTGATGTGTGGGGTCCCACCAAATATGAGAGCAAAGGTGGAGCAAAATATTATGTGTCCTTTGTGGATGATTATACAAGATGGGTTAAAGTTTACGTAATGAAAAACAAATCTCAAGTTATTGGCTCTTTTATTGATTATATTTGTTATATGCAGAGATTAACTGGAGCAAAAATTAAACGTTTGCATTCCAATAATGGAACAGAATATTGCAATGCAAAATTGGCGGAGATTTGTAAAACCCATAATATCAAACACGAGGTCACTAACATATATTCGCCGCACATGAATGGTGTGGCCGAACGTTTCAACAGGTCAGCCATTGAGACATTGAAGGCTACTATCGTTGGTGATAATCTAGATCGGGTCTGGTGGGCCGAAGTTTTGATGGCCTATACACAAGTTAAGAATCGTTTGAGCCAGAGACTTTTAGAGGATCAAACTCCCTATGAGCAATTTTTTGATTGCAAGCCCAATATGCACTATTTTTGAGTTATCGGTTCAAGAGGTTATAGATTGTTGCCCAAGCCACAACGTGACAGTAAATTGGGGCCCCTATCCAAGTAGGGTATTCCTGGAATACCAAGGGATATAGGGTATATGATCCCGACGACGATAAAATCTATAACACTCAAGATGTGAAGTTTATGGAAACCTCATATGCAAATGCTATGAAGCATTCAATTAGTTTTGGATCAGATGATAATGGGAACTGGGGGAATAAAATTATTAACCCACCTACTCCTAAACCCAATGTAACCACGACATTGCCAACTACAAAAGTCATTGTTAAGAATGAAGGGCAGGTTAAATCTGGGGGTAATTGGGAGCAGGTAGTCAAGCAGCGACCCGCAACAGGGAGACATCCAAATCGATACGATGCTACCCTGTCATATCAAGGTCAAAGTTTTCGTTCTGCAAAGGCAGTAATTAAATATTGTGATGAGAATGATATTGATTATTCGACCAAGAGTGTTAAGAAATCCTTTCAATACTCAAATCCATATGTGGGTACATGGGATATTCAGGATGTTGGCGATGGGGGGTCAGCTGAGGATTCTCCAGATCTTGATTCTCCAGATGAATCAAATTTGCCGTCGACATTCGCAACTAATTTAGTCGATTTAACTGTGTATTTCGAGGGTTTGGAATGTTCCAATGTGGATCTAGCAAACCCACTTACGTATTCCGAGGCCATAGCTTCTCCTGACAAGTCAGATTGGGAAGCAGTTATGGGTGACGAAATCGAAACTCTCAGAGAGAGGAATGTCTTTAAAGAAATAACTCGTACGTCCCAAATGAAGGTGTTGGACCATAAATGGGTCTTCGTTCGCAAGAGGAATTCCCAGGGCAAAGTCATACGCCATCGAGCGCGACTTGTTGCGAGGGGATTTTGCAGAATTATGGGACAGAGTTTACCGAAGTGTATAACCCAGTTGTAAATTTTATTATCGTAAGATTGTTCTTTGTGATCTTAGTTTTATTTCTGAAATGGGTTGATACACACCTTGATGTGAAATGCGCTTATCTATATGGGGATCTGCCCGATGACATCTACATGTCTATTCCTGATATTTTACGTGCGGGAAAGAACAAAGTCTGGAAATTAAAGAAGTCTTTGTATGGGTTGAAACAAGCGGGTAGACAATGGTACATAAAAGTGAGTGAAGAAATTGTTAATTTGGGTTTTATTAAGTTCACTTCAACTCAATATGTATACAGGTTTAATTGGGATGCCATTATTCTGTTTTATGTCGACGATATTGTTACGGTATGGCTTAGATCAGCTACCGTAGCAGGGATATTGAGTTAGGATATTGTCGAACTTATTAACTAACATACAAACCCGAATACTAAACGGGATGGCCCTACAAAGTTACTGTAGAGTCATAGCAATAATAATAATACGGGAAACCACCACCAGAAGGACCAAAGCCAACTAGCACTTACGAATTACATCCATAGAGAGAACAAAGATCGATGACATCATAAGCGTCATCAATCATTAGTATGCACAACCAATGGCACAACAGATGACACCTATAAGAAGATCGGATCGAGCTCTGGAGCGGGAGTCTCTCTTGAGCTCGCATAGAGTTCACAACATGTTGTTCGCAAGTGTAAGTGTACTAACCCATTATGATATTACTGTTTACATGAAATGACATTACACTCCAACTATTGGGGGCTAGCTAGTCACTCATGCCAACGCCTTATGCAAACCAAACTTATTTTGTTTATTTTACTAAACCATTATCTTATTGTATTGTGTTTTATTTGAAGTATTGGTCCGAGCCAGTACATTTGTAATGACTGTCTCGAACCTAAGTTGTAATTGTTTTAGCATAATCACTTCCGTGATTAATAAAGCGATTATGTTCTTTTAAGTAAACGCACGTGTCCTGATTTGAGTCTTCTCCGGAATGCAGCGTAATTGCGCGAGAGTAGAAGTAGTCCTAACGAATGCTCGGGAATGTACCTCTAATCGATCCCAGCGGGTGATTTTAAGGTCGTCACCCAAGTTGCCGTTTGGCTCGGTACTCCACGAGTCACGCGACAAATTGGTGGAGATGCAAAGGCATTCCTTTAAGTTTTTTTTTCGTTTATTTCTGTTACAAAACTGTTAATTGTGATAGGAATTGAATAAAATGACAAGAGCATCTCTACTAGTTTTTTTTTTTTTTTATATTCTCACCGCCATTTTGCAAAAAGTAACGAAATTGGTCTTAAATTTTGTTTTTTTGAGGAAATGATTCTTTATTGAAATTGAGTATATATCAAGCGAAAATTCTGAAACCGATAAGAACGTGTTAAAAAATTCCGGAATTTGTTGGATTTGTTTGAGTTTTAGGGACGAAACAACAATTCATGCAGATAAAAATGTGTGTTTGTCTAATTACGAAGCCTAGAACGGAAAACTTCCACGAATTTTCGATGTAGTGATAACATTAGTGCCTCGAACTCAGAGATTTCGCATGATAAATTAAATTATTTGATGAAATTTGATATAAATTAACAATAGGTACGGAAAGAAAACGTATTTTATGCAGATTTAAGGAAATTTTGCTGAAATGTCCTTGTGAAGGTCAAATCAGATGGATAGTCCGAGAATCTGAATCTTTTTTTATTGTATTATGTGTTTGCAAATAGTGAAATTAGTTTGTTTAAGTAGTGAATTGTGAGAGAAATCGGATGGAATAATTATTTTAATTGAAAAAAAAAAAGAAAAAAAAAAAAAAAAAAAAAAAAAATATAATAATAATAAATATATATATAGTATAGTTGTTCGAATATTAAATCTGGAAATTTTCCAGAACTTTTTTTGAGAGTATATAATTAACATATTTTTGCATAATATATGAGTTTGCGCGTAAGCTATAATACGCATTAGTCATTCCGAGAGACACAATGAAGGACAAGTGTGATATTGAATATAAAACATAATAAGAGTATATTAAAAGTATTTTTGAAAAGATAATATTGTTGAACTCTTAGAGCCAAGAGGACTATAAATTATTAAAAAAAGGAATATATATTGTAATAGGATAGAAATTATTGTTGTAAAATATTTTTCCTTTCCCTTTTTCTTCATTTTCTTTTTATTATTCATTGTCTGTCTCCTGATAACCCTTTCAAATACTGTAATTTATTGCAATATTTTGCTTTAATTGGAATTTTCGGAATAGCATAGGCTTGAATGATTATAAGGATAGCATTTGATTATTAATTATACACCTGTTATTACTAGTGGTGTTAGTTTTATTTTGAAAATATTTAATTATTTATACTGGCTCAAGCAGCAGATACTCCTGACTGTATTAATTTGAGGATTAGATTGACAGATTCTGCAAAACGATTTTCAGACAATATAAGTCGACAATATAGACAATTAATAAATCAAACACCGATAGTTTCAAAAGATAGTTTGGGACTATGGGATACTGCAAGATATTTGCGATACCCTCAAGAAAAATTCAAGATTGATAAAGGTACTCATAAGACCGACAGCTGAACGTAAAAATAGAGTACAATTAGCTCTTGAAGCTAGAAGAAAGAATATATTAGAGTTACAAGAACCATACGGATTAAGCGATCCACAAGTGATATTAAGAAGATTAGAAGATAATACAGACTCAGAAAGTGAAGAACAAGATCTTTCGCAAGAATTAGAAGAACCAGATAACAATCCAAATATGGAAGCTCAATTTAAAGATATTATGGATAATGTGGTTACACAGAGACGTACACCACCAGATTTTAATGCGAGAACTGAAAATATTGATGAATGGATTGCCGGTTATGAGGCAGTAGTACCTAGAAACGCGGAACGTATTATCAATTTACCAGTGGTCTTGAAAGAAGATGCAAGATCATGGTTGATTGAACAACAAAGATTAAATCCTAATTTTACATGGCCAGAATGGAAAGAAGCTTTAAAAAAGAAATTTCGAAAATTAGAGGAATCAGTCCTAAGAACTATAGCTTCGACTAAGCATACAACAGGTCCTGGCGTAGATTACGTTGGTAAAATCCTACATCAATGCTCGTTCTTAAACCCACCAATAACGGATAAACAGAAATTGCACTTGGTTTTCCAAGAATTGAAGGATGACATGAAGAAGCAATTAGCTTTAATTTACCCAACCACAGTCGACGACATGTTATCGAAAGTAGCCGCTTATGAAACGTATAATTTAGCTGACTCGGAAACTGACAAAATTATTGCTTTCCTACAAACAGCATTAAAAGAGAAAAACAATCAAAAAACAGAAGAAACTGTTCAGCCTGAAAATCAATTGAAAAATGATGTTGAAGACATCAAGAAGCAGTTACAATCTATGCAGATGGATTCTACATATCCAGTCGATATGTATTATCAATACCCAATGAATTATTCACAATTTATTCCAAGGGGTAATAGATTTAATTATCCTAGATTTAATTATAACAGAGGCAATTTTAACACTGGAAGGAATAATTATTTTCAAAGAGGATTTACAAGAGGCAATTATCAACAACCAAATTATGATTATAACTATTATGACCAAAATCCGAATTATGGATGGTATAATAGAGGCAATTCTCAAAGAAGATCACAGAATAATAGAAGATGGAATAATCCACCAAATTTTCGAGGGAGATCACAAAGGAGATTCACTTATCAGTATCAAGATGAGCCTAGGCAACAATCAATAAGGAGCCAACAACTCCAAAATACGCAAAGAATGGTAACTCAGCAGGAAAACTAGTCAGGCCAAGACAAACTAAGAAGGGCACAAGAAGACAGAAACAGAAAAAACAGAAAAAGAAAACATAAACAAGCAACATGTAGTACATAAAAAGGAGATAGAGGAAATAATATTAATCAGCATTTGCAAATAACGAATTTATATTATACAAAAGGATTATTACGTATTCCAGTCGTAATAGGACAGATTCAATTTGACGGAATGATTGATTCAGGAGGAGATTGTTGTATCATTAGTGAAGATGTAGCTAAGAAAATTGGCATAACGAAATATCAACAATCAAATAGAAGATTAAGGACAATTGATGGTACATTAATAACCCCTGAAGGTCGTTGTCATTTAGATATTAGTATCGGAAAATTGCATTATTATGTGAATTTGAAGTAATTAAGGGATTTGAACACCAAATTCTCTTAGGAGCGCCATTTTTACTTAATGCACCATGTAACTTAGATCACGAAAAGAAACTGTTTCGATTGGCCGAAGATTAGGGAAAAGCCATGTTCGAAGAATTTGCAATGCCTAAGGATTTTTGGAATGAACTATATTGTTAGAGTTGGAGAAGATTTTAAAATACCACCAATGCACGAATCAATGATGCGAGTAAAATTACCAGTAAATACAACAGAATAATTATATTGTGAGCCATTAAGTAATACAATGGATCGATTTGAACTTATGTGTTGTAAAACATTAACTAATTTTGTCAAAGGAACAGCATTAATTAGAGTTGCTAATCCAAGCAAGTAGCCTATAATTATTCGTAAACACTCAGCAATAGCAAAAGCATATTATATAGTAGAAACAGCATATTTTTAAACCTGATAATGGAGATAATATACCAATGCATGCAGCGAAATATGGGAATATCTTCAATAGAGATGAAAAAGAGCAATTAGAAGATTTGTTACTAGAATATCGAGATAGATTCGCTAAATCTCATCAAGATTTAGGACGAGTTAAAGTATATAAGCACTCTATAGATACAGGAGATACTGAACCTATAAATGTTCCACCATACAGAAGGTCAATAAAGGAAAAAGAAATTGAAGCTCAAGAAGTAGAAAAATTATTACAAATGGATGCTATTAGGGAATCAGAAAGTCCCTGGAGCGCACCTGTTTTATTGGTAAAAGAGATGGCAAATGGAGATTTTGCATTGATTGGAGAAGGCTTAATGCCGTTACGAAGAAGATGGTATATCCGATTCCAAGGATAGATGATACGCTAGATCAGTTAGCAGGAGCTCAATATTTTTCAATGATGGATTTAGTCCAAGGATATTTCCAAGTGGAAATAGATGAAAAAGATAAGAAAAAACAGCATTTACGACTAGTACAGGTCATTACGAATTTAACATATTGGGTCAAGGCTTATGCAATAGCCCTGCAGCTTTTCAAAAGCTCATGAATAAAGTATTCGGTAATTTATTGGGACGAGTATGCATCGCCTATCTGGACGATTTGATAATATTTTCAAAAACATTTGAACTACACTTATTGGATCTGAAGAACGTATTCAATAAATTAAGAGAGTCCAATTTGAAAGTTAAACTGGAGAAATGTACTTTTGGTACTGATAATATTAAATACTTACGACATATGATTGATAGAGATGGAGTTTTGCCAGATCCAAAACTGATCAATTCGGTGGCTAAATTTCCTTTACCAGGAATGTCAAAGAAGTACAAGGATTTTTAGGATTATGTTCCTATTATAGAAAATTTATTACAGATTTTGCCAAAATCTCAAAACCGATGGTGAATTTAACTAAGAAAGATGAGAAGTTTGATTGGGGACCACCCCATGATGAAGCATTTCAGAAGTAAGAATCTCACTCATATCAATTCCAGTATTAGCACATCCTGATTTTACGAAACCTTTTATGATTTCAACAGATGCATCAGCATGTGGATTAGGAGCAGTGCTGAAACAGAGAATTGATGGAAAAGAACATGTAGTTGCTTATGCGAGTAGATTATTAAGTAGAGCCGAACAGAACTACTCGGCAACAGAAAGAGAATGTTTAGCAATCATAATTGCTATTCAAAATTTAGACCTTATATATACGGACAGCATTTTGATATTATTACTGACCATTCAGCATTACAATGGCTTAAATCAGCGAAGAATCCGAATGGACGATTAGCACGATGGAGTTTACAATTAACGGATTATGATTATATTATATATAAATCAGGAAGAAAATACCTGGATGCGGATGCTTTAAGTAGATTACAAGTAGATGAGGATGAAATTGTTCCCACATCGTTTCTTGAGAAAATGGACCTTCCGACAGAACAGAGAAAGGATCCAAAAATAAAGGAAATCATCGAAGCATTAGAAAGATGAAGAGATTCCAAAAAGAAGACAACGTTCATTGAATATGTATGTACTTCAAAATAATATTTTATTCAGAAGAAAAAATACTCTGAATATGGAATTATATCTTCTCGTTGTACCAAATCATATGAAGAAAGAAATACTGTATGAAATGCACGACGCACTTTCTGGAGCACATATGGGTGTAGCAAAAACATTGAATAGAATTAAAACGAGATTTATATGGCCAAAAATTTATTCAGATGTCAGAAATTATGTAATATCATGTGAAGAATGTGCAAGAGTAAAAACGGATACTATGAAGCCGAAAGGATTGTTACAACCATGGACAACAATTGAAAAAACTTTCCAAAGAGTAGGAATAGATACGTTAGGCAAATTTCCAGTTACTGCAAATGGAAATAGGTATGTCTTTATAATGACAGATTACCTATCAAGAGGAGTAACACCGTCATGTACAGCATTAGAGGCAGCCAAGGCACTCCTGAATAAAGTAATCTTAGAAGAAGGTAGTCCAAAGGAGATTTTAAGTGACAGAGGAACAGAATATAGAAATCAAATGATTGAAGAAGTTAGCAGATTATTTAAAATAAGGCACAAAACTACATCCGGATATCATCCGAGAACAAATGGACTAACAGAACGATTTAATAAGACATTTGCGAATACATTGTCGAATTATGTTAATGATAAACATTCAGATTGGGACAAATTTTTACCTTTTCTAATATTTAAATACAATAATTCAGTTCATGAGACAACGGGTTACACACCATTTTTTATTCAAAGATGTCAAGAAGCAGACCTGAATATTGATGTAAATTTGGGATTACCAGGAAATCAATTGACAACTAGAACTATACAATATGTTAAACAAGCAAGAAAATTAGTTAATCAAAACCTAGAAAGAATGTCGGAGAAAAGCAAGAAAAGATTCGATAAAAATAGATAGCAGATAGACTTTTCACCTGGAGATTTGTTATATCTAAGGAAGCCAAATAGAAAAGTGGAACTGAGTGAAAAACTTTTGCCACAATACTCAGGCCCATGGGAAATAGTTATGAAAACAGCACCAAATAATTATCAGATTACAAATCATACAAGAAAGAAAATAGACATCGTCAATGTTGAGCGATTAAAAAGATTTAATAAACGAGTGGACGAACCAATAGAGGACATAGAACCACCACAAGTAGAATTTGCATCTGAAATTGAAATAATAAATGAACGCGGTGAAAGAAAATTTGAAACATTGCAAGAAGACGATGAAATTAAAGATCGCATGGAAATAACAGAGAAATTTATAGATGATAATGATCAAATATCATTAAAACCTTTATTTGAACCTGAAAATATAAAAGAAAAGAAGAAATCAATAGAAAAAGAAAAAATAACATTAAACCATCACTATAATTTAAGAGAAAGAGTCAAGAAACCGCCAATAGAGGTCGCATGGCCTAGAAGAAGAAATAGTTCAGCACGCACGAAGCGTAGGCGTACGTAATGTCATAGTTTGGTCACTTCATAATTTAGACCAATCACGGGAATTGATTACTCATCCCGGAAGTCAAAAATCAAGAAGAAGCGCATGACGATCACTTCACTTCACTTGTGATCTCATGGCAGAGCACATGCAGTAGCTGTTAGTATATGGTAAATTGAAATAGTTAGGTCTGCAAGTGTGCAGAACCAATTACAGATTAGGTCTTTTATCATTTAAGGTTTTGCCACTATGAAAGATTTTGACCTCTCGGTGGTGGCCAGGACCTTTGGACACTCCAATGTCCAGAAATCACAGTGGAAGCGATTTTTCAATGTTTTCTGCAAAGTTGAATTTCGATGGGAAATCCGAGATCGTTCGGCGGGACTCGGTGGCCCGGCTGCGGCCAAAAGTTGCCGCGATTCCCGTACTCCAAAAAGTCGGCTCGAAATAATTGTCACAGCGCTCCGGCGATAGGCTAGTTGAATTCCTCGTACCTTTCTTAGTATCCCACAGTAAATTCAGAATTTTTGCACAACTGGTTTGCTTTGGGCACACGGAAAACCACATAAGGTACAAACATGAAACTAGTGCCTAAAGGTGCTACACTGCTACTCTGCCTCAGTGTGCCTTGCTTCATACATGTATTCCTGCTGCAAAATGACTTGAATTCGCCTAGCATCACACACTCATTGTCCACACTGGCTGCTGTTATGGAAACTTAGACAAAAACTCACACAAGCATGATAAAATCCAATGGAAAATTTATTCTTAAGAGCCACTCAACTTGGCAGCCATTTGCACAGGTGAATATACAGGAAGAGAGTGTAAGAGAGTATAAAAATTAATCTCAAACCAGAGAACAAATCAATCAGTTGATGACAGGTATGCCAAAAATAGAACATAAGTGCAGTTATGCCATATCTGTCATCAAATATGCTTTTCACAAGCAAACAGGCACAATATTCATCCACTTACATCTAGATGGTGTGGATGAATCACCTCATGATAAATAATACATGAAAACAATCAAGTCACACACTGAACCTGTCTAATAAAATAAAAATCAGCATTCTGAGGATGAAATAACTTTACCAATCGGTAATATACACATTATGAAAACAAAATAAATTTACCAATCGGTAATACAACTAACAAAACAATCAGAGGCTGCAAACAACAATAAAAACCTCTGATCTCAGAATGCAAAGAGCTAACAAATAAAACAACTAAATAAATACTTGCACAATGGACTTAATTGCACAAATACCACATTTTTCCAGTTTACAAACCAACATTCGCCCCTATAAACTGAAAAATGTGTTAAACACAACACATGACCAAAAACCTCTAACTAATAGGTAACAATACTATGAACTTTTAGTATTTATCCAACACACATGACAATAATTCCCCCTTTAAATAATAAAAGTTCCCAAAACAAATAACTCAATCATACATACGGACCAAATATGTCTCAACCGATTCTTTTTGGCTCAGCTTTAATATCAGGGACACCTGGCTCAGACTGTAAAAGTGCCTCGCTTGACTTGGCTAGACTAGATCCTTCTACAGGTGTAGGTTTCCAATTGAATAAGTGGGGGTCATATCTTTCTTTCAAAACACTTTTAAAATAATTCTGCACTTCTGGTACACTTCTTAGAGCCAATTTAGAATTAGGGGGATAAAAATAAATATCTTTCCTTCCTTTAGATGTCCCCGACTGTCTCTCTACTTCGACACGTTCCCAACCAGGTTTACTCATCACTGGGGTCCTCAATATCCCCTTAGGAGGACGCCCCGAAACAGAACAGGACTTTTGTCTCATTGTAATTGTCGAAGTTGACTGACCATTCACATCATCAGCCTTAACTGACACCTGTTTGGTAATAGGTGCTGAGGGAGTGACGTCATCATCCTCACTGTCACTCGAAACCCCTGGGTCATGATACGGTTCAACCTCTTGGTTTCCCTCCGTTTGAATGTTACTTGTTTCCTTTGTATTGCCAAATAATTCTCGCTCATTACAAATCACCTTATTTAACTCGTAGATCACATTTGAATTGGGATCCCAAACTCTGTAACCCATTTTGCGCATCGCATACCCTACCAAATAGCCCTTTTTAAAAGTCCCCACACCATCATAGACTTTTGAATTTTTAGCACTCACCAATGAACCTAAAACTCTAATATGGCCCATTGACAAGGCGCGATCACGGCACAGAACATATGGGATTTGCCCTTTAATATACAGGTTGGATACCTATTCAATAAATATGTGACAGACAACACAAGTTCAGCCCACAAAAATTTTGGCATACCGGTTTCTTTGAAAATACCGTTAACAAGTAAAATAACCGTATCAATAAAGGCTTTTGTCACATTCTTGACCTTTTGGTTGTTATTCTCCTCTGACTTGACAAGAATTCCAGCTTGGTTTAAATAATTTTGTAAAGGCCAAGGTCATTAACTGTTACCATTTCAAGGTTCACACTTTTGACTTTAAACCACTCAATTTCTCAACCCTTAAATGAAACTTTGAAAAATTGGTAACACCTCATCACTGTGTTTAAGTGGGAAGGCCCAACTGTAACGAGAATAGTCATCAATTAAAAATAATAGATAATTTGCACCACCCAATGACTTAGTTTTAGTTGGTCCCCACACCCCAATTCGAATTAACTCCAGTGGTTTTGAAGTCACAACTTCATTTTTGGAATTCACACTCATTCTTGTCAAATCTGAAATTTCACAGTTTTTACAAATATCGGTTTTCATCATTAAATTTAAGTTTTTCACACAATTATCACCATTCAACTTCTTTAGACCATTAACATCAACATGAGCAAAAACGTTTATGCCATAACTGGGCATTTTCACACACATTCTCGACCTTGCTAGTTGTATGGGGTTCTAATCCACAAGTTCCAGAACTCAATTCTTTCTTATTACTATTTCTGTACTGGATTGCGCCCTGAACATGGTAAAGCCCACCATCAAGCTTACCAAACAACGAACAAGCTCGAAAATC